>JACMIG010001612.1:1103-11395 GCA_014805385.1 Levipalatum texanum
ACAACCCGTGACCTTGGACGTTTGGGGTCAAATATCATTTAATGTACTCAGGACCCCTAGGGCCACCCACACACCCAGTGGCAGGTCGGGAGAACCAACTTCAATTGTCAGGACCGCGAGCAGCGCTCCTCCCTCGACCGCCGGCAACACTGCCTCTTAAAAGCCGAAACGCATGTTTTTATTGCTACCTGCGTCTCTTATTTTACGCTATCTCTCGCCTCGTTAATTTTATTTTCTTCTGCCCAGGGCTTACATCATAGCCCATATAATCAATCTTCGGAATCATATCCGGAAGGTTCACATCATTGTTGTTGTCCGTTATCTACCCGCCAATAAACAAGGGCGTTTCAATCCGTCAAGAGGTTGTGCTTTGTGCTGTCTAGCACGAGAATAACAGAACACAGCGTGACGCCCGCAACCTTTGTTGATCACGAAGTGAAACAAGCTGTCATGCGAATAGTGGAGAGGGACCGGATATGAAAGATCAAATATTGTCGAGAACCAACTCGGGCATCTGTACCCTCTCCCATGATCGTAATATCCACTAGGAAAGACCCTCCTGGGATTTTAATAACTGTCAACGACCTCTCTCTCTTCCTGACTATTGAATGCCTTAGGGCATCGGACACAATGGAAATTCGAATGGGTTCTCGATAAAATTCAAAGTTCAAAGACCAAAGATCAACCTCTCAGGGCTGCGAAAACATCCACGATTCGGCACTCCGCTCCTTCACTGCCAAATGCGCCAACATCGAGACTCTCTCCCTCCACAAGTGCAAGCGCGTCACGGATGCGTGAGTTTTTATCTATAATTAAAGAAGGAGTAGGAGTAAGATTCCGGACCGTAAAAGAGCTGTGGTGGAAATTGTGGATAAAATATGCTAAAATGCAGCCACAGGCGAAAGTGCACGTGTACTTTCGCCTGTGTCTGCATTTTAGAATATTTTATCCACAATTTCCACAGCTCTTTTACGTACCGGAATCTTGCTCCTACTCCTTCTTTAAAACCGTTATCAGCCAGATGTTCTGTGTCTCGGAGGTTTTTATTCGGTGTAAATGTTTTCTTCGGATCATCATTTTTTCGAGATCAAAAAACACAGACCTCTGAACTGACCGCCTTCGTGCTCTTACAGTTCAGCTTCCCTCAGTCCATCCATTCGATTGTCTGTCTGAGCGATGCTTTTAATCGTTCCGTTAAATACAGTAACTTCCGGACTGGATACTAAATACCGTAGATGTCATTTATTCCAGAACCTGCGACAACCTCGGGCGGCACTGCCACAAGCTCAAGGGCCTCAACCTCGATAACTGCACGGCAATTACGGATCGATCACTGCGATCAATTGCCGATGGATGCCACATGCTGGAAACGCTGAATATTTCGTGGTAAGTGAGAGGGAAAGAGAAAATGAGGGTGGAAAGAGGAGGCTGAGAAAGAGAGAAATAGGATATTAGACCAACATCGAAAAATTCCACCATAGTATTATGACAGTTCCAAATCCCTCCTCACTTCGCACCTAGGTGCGAAACGCTCTACAGCGAGCAGACGACGAGAGAACACATAGTTTGTACGGAACGCGAATTTATAAGGGTTTGGAACTGCCATAATAAAAAAACTGAACTTTATTCGCATGTCTTGGGTTCCCGACAACCGCGACGCTCCCTGAGCCACGCGTTGCGGTCAGTCGCGGGATTTATTCTTTTCCATTGCAGGTGCGACAACATAACGGACAAGGGGATCCAGATGATCCTGGCCTCGTGCCCCTTCCTGACGACGCTTATTCTGAGAGGATGCGATGGGGTGAGCTGGATTCTTTTTAAAAAATGTAAAAATATATTGGAATATCCGACAAGCTCTATATTTTTAAATAATGAAACAATTCAAATTTTATTTAAGAAATGACCCAGCAGTTTTATGTAGGTAGCTCAATAAATGTCCACTGAAGTAGCAAACCACTCAATGTTAGTTCTAGACTTAACCTCTCAAAACCAGTCAATTAGCCACCGAAAACCACCGTTCAATTTGAATAGACCTCTTGTAAACGGCGGAATTCAGCTGACGGAGAACGTCTTCGACGACATGGAAGAGCACATGGCCGAGCTGGCGTATCTCAACATGCAGCAGTGCTATGTACGTACACAAGAAAACCGCGACTATTTTTTCCCAATTCCACGCGCTGCGGTCGCGTCGCGGTCGTCGCTATATTTATCTTTTCCAGGTCACCGACCACACCGTCTCCAAGATCGCCGAGGGCTGTCCCAAGCTGGCATCACTCAATCTCGCTTGCTGCAACCTCATTACGGATCGCTCCATCCAGGCGCTCGCCAAGGGGTGCACCGAGCTGGAGTGAGTTTTGGTGAACGTCGTCCAGCTTGAGCCACACTTGATTTACGGTAGCCGCCACATCACGGAGTCAAATTAAAATCATTTGGTTAAAATGGGCAAAACAATAGCAAATTACACCATTTTGCCCTTGATTACCTTTCTGGGAAAAAGGGCGGTTTTTTTAAAATTCAAAACACAATTTCTTCAGGAGCCTTGAATTAGCTGCGTGTACACTCCTGACCGACGCGGGCTTCGCTCCACTGGCTCGGGCCTGCGGAAAACTCGAGAGAATCGATCTCGAGGACTGCACAATGATCACGGATGCCACCGTTGTTACGCTCTCGCATCACTGCCCATTGGTCGCCAACTGGGTGAGTATTAATTATTTTACTTATTTAAAAATCGATAATTCGATTAATTTTTAATAAATATTAACTTCATGCTGATCCAGGGCCTCTCCCACTGCGAGCTGCTGACGGACGGTGCCATCGGCGCGCTTATGACACATCACAAGGAGGTCGTTGAGGTTCGTGGTGGATCCATGGATTTGAACCGTCGACCTTTCGCGCACCGTACAAAATTGTATCCGACTGAGCCACGCCGCTTCAGGTCCTCGAGCTCGACAACTGCCCCAATATCTCGGATGCGGGGCTGTCGTCGCTGCGCCAGGCTTCCAAACTCCGTCGTCTTGATCTCTACGATTGCCAGCAGGTCACCAAGGAGGCCGTGACGCGATTCCGAGTTGGTCTATTGATTTATCGATTGTTTTATTTTTAAATTGATAATATTGATTGACTGATTGAAGGTCCAGCGCCCGGGAGTCGAGGTACACGCGTACTTTGCGCCCGCCACCCCACCTGCCGCCGCTCAGCCTGCACGCAATCCGATCTGCAGGTAAATTTAATTTGAAAAAAGGCGGGAAATGTTTTTTGAATTTGAAAAAGGGCGGGAAATATAATTTTTCAGATGCTGCAACATCCTTTGACGGCGTCGACGCAGTGCGAGCATTTGAGCGGAGCAAAAAAATGTAATTAAAATAGGCGCCCCATTTCTGGATCTTTTCCCCACTACGATTCGATTCCTCATCCTCCAAGCCTTTCAAAGATTTATTCATCAAGTATTAAAACCCCAAGAAAAATCCAAAATGATTCCGCCGAAAGAGCATCAAGAAAATCTTTGCGTTCTTTCACGAGCTTCCCTTTCTGCTATTCCAACTAAGGACTCACGGAGCCACTTTTCATTTCTTTCACCTCCTATAAGAATACTTTTAAGTAAGAATTGCATTACCTCCTCCCCATACCTCGGTGATGTCCACTTATATATTGTTGTGGTGCCAAAGCTCTCCTTTATCGCGTTCAGTTTCACCCTGTAAAACACCCCTTGCCTACCATTTGAGAACGCCCAAACTCTCTATAACAGTGTGTGCGCGCTCCATAATGGTACACATGGGGGCGTGCCAAAGGTGTAAACGGAACGCGAAAAGGGACATTTTTGGCACCATGGCAATACTGAAAAACCTACCCACCAGTCGCCTAAATATCCCGCTCCTAGCACTCGTTACTGCGTCTTGCTCAACATGAAATATTTGTTTCGCACAGATTCACTTATAACGGCGGTTCAAAAATGTTCAGTGCAGTAAACTTCCCCCTGCACTCATGCACGCGAGAAGTGCACTTTACAGGCAGGGGATGTTTACTACATCGGACTTTGCATTTGAACCCCCGTTTTATCGCTAATATTTCCAGCTTCTGTAGATGCTTTGCTCGCGTAATAATCACACTTAGACATCACTAAAAGTACGGAATATTTTTGCGGTTCATCTGAATATTTTGCACAAGTGTTTTATTGTCGACAGAAAAACGTCCTAATTTCAATCTTATATTCTCTCATTTTAGCCCCTATTCTTAAAAGGTTTTTTTCCGTCGACAATAGCTATTCCCGAGTGCTCACGAAAGCTAACATGTAGTTCCAGAGTCACCACGCATATTTATCTCATTCTTACATGTTAACCTGTTCCATGCTTCGGCCAATTATTCCACAAGGTTATACTTATTCACGTGATCCTGTGGACATGATGGCAGTTCCAAGGTCTTTTTGACTTTCCTTGGTTCGAGCTGTCTCCATCGGCTCTAACATGCAAGACAACAAGAACAACACGTAATAAACGCCCTTGGAACTGCCAAAATATCTCCACCATCTTGAGAACCCGATTGCTATTTTCAAGTGCCCAAGCAATTCTAACTTATCGATCGGGAGTCAAAATGCCAGCTTCCTGTATCTTCGGAACAACAAGAGCTACGAAGCTGAAATTTTGCAGGCTTCAGTTGGAATCCAGGTCCAACTAGTATGCAAAATTTCAGCTTCGTAGCCCTTTTAGTTCCGGAGATACAGGAGGGGACTATGAGATAAACACAGTGTAGCGGAACGGGAAATTAGAATTGCTTGGGCACTTGACAATAATCACGCCTATCTCTCAAAATTGTCAACATTTTAATCATTGGCAATCTTCTATCGATTGTGCAATTCCAGCATACTTATTTGTACTGTTTTATATCAATTCGTTTTTATTTACAGGAGGAGAAACCCGAAATTCTCCCGAATTCCCGCGAACATTGATGTATGTACACAATAAATTATTTCGTGTTTTTGAATGAGCCAGCATTAAAGGGAGTAGGAGCAATACAGCTGGGGCAATCGTGGCAAAAGTGACCTATTTTCCAGACTCAGGCCAAAGTGTACTTGCACTTTCGCCTGAGTCTGGTCTGATTTCCATGGTGACCGTAATCTGAAAAGTTGCTCCGACTCCTTCTTTAAAGGAGCGGCCAAGGAGGAGAGTGAAAGGACCCACGCGGTTGCTCAGATCGATTGGGAGTCAGGAAGGTCGGATTGGACCAAATTGAAAGATATTTTGAATTTTGTTGAAAATCCCATCCTCTTTTCGAAAGTGCGCTGTCGTTTCAGGAAATAGGCCAATTATACAACCATTCATGGGTGTTGGCAGAATTTACAGTCAAATGTCTGCGTCTCTCGAATGACGTTGTATCTCGTCGTATAGAGACTCAATGAATGGAGAAACGTCAGCGATTTTAATACAAACTCCGCCAACATTTGTAGAGCCCTAATTTTGCGAATGTGAAGCATTGAATCGCTCCCTATATATTCAACTAGTTCTTCTTGGACACGTCCAAAAATGCGCTCAGTGTCTTCAGAGGCGACTTTACGGATCTCGGCCGTGCTCACTTTTCTTTCTTCTGGATATACAGTCACGGATGGAGGTACTGATATCATTTTCTTTATAAAGTCGAAGTTGTGTGGATCGCAACATGAGTTCACTATTGCAGGGAACCCCACAAATGTTGTTGTCAAAAACGACTGTGCTTCGACAGGTGAAAAATTCTTGTATCGTAGTGTACGCGACTTCCGGATCTCCATAATCCAAATTTGTACCAAATTTTCTCCAAATATGGTCCAACAAAATTGTTTGGATAAATTATATTTTCTTTGCCTAAAAAAATTTGTTGGACCAAATTTGGAGAGAACTTGGTACAATTTTGCACCAAATTTGAACCAGAAGAAACCGTTTTCTTGTTTACAAGCATGGTACCAATTTGGGCAATTGGCTGCGAAACACAAGATATGCTTGGAAACAAGAAAACTGTTTTGCACTGGTCCAAATTTGGTCCAAAATTGGACCAAATTTTCATTGTTGGTCCAAATTTGGTCCAATTTTGGACTGCTGAATATTGGTAACATTTTGGACATTTGGCTGCGAAACACCAGAGATTGCGTCGAACATGTTCGATCACGTCGTGTTCGATTGAACATGTATGATGGGGGACGGTTAAAAAATGACCGTATTTGACCATTTCTATGAACGTGCATTCGGACGCCATACTATATTTGAACCACAAATACCATGTCATTGTCAGGTGCTGTCGAAATCAGCGTGTCAGGCCGCGTTACATGCATGGGCAAAGCGGTGAAGTACATGCTCATTGAATTGTGGGAAGATTCCCAAATGCGCATGTCTGAGCATATGGCGCCCCTTCCGATACATTGCACTTATTTCAAGCAGGATCGCATCAGGAAAGGACGTGATGGACGCTACCAGCTGACGAGATGGATTAGACCACACACGGTGAGTTATTGTCGGCGGAATAAACGCTCCGGACTGTGCGCTCATCGCCCTACGATCTCTCTCCAATATTTTCTCGTTTCTCTAACCGCCAGACAACGAGATAACAGTGGAGAGAGATCGCTGGGCGATGAGCGTACAGTCCGGAACGTTTATTACGCCGACAATAGCTTTGAACTGCATGAAGAGGGAGCACCGACAATTTCCCGCGAGCTAACTTTTGAGCATTTACCCTATTTTGACCTATTCATATGTGCCAAATACTACCAAATATTTCGCGTGGCAAGACCACTAATCCCAAAAATGGCATTATATACCACGTATCACGAAATCCTGAATGCTTTTAGGCGAACAATCTAGCGGAGCCGTACATCGTGATTCGGGAAGCTGACTTGTGCCGTGAAAGCCTGGCGAGCAGTGTAGAGCGTTCGGATGCCGACGAATGCTACGGTGACCATTGGTGCAACAGGACGCACTATGGTTACGCCGTCAATGGCGTTTCATTTTCGCTGGAGAAGACGTCCACCAGTCGAACGTATCTCAACGAAGACATCGAAATTTGCAAGAAGTTCAATAGGCGATATCTTCTGTTCTGAATCGTCCTGTCCTCGGTGTGCTTGAACAGTGGTGGTGCAATAATAAAGCAATAAAGTGGTTGCTTTTGATGTCTTTTCCAAGCCTCTCGATCATAGCGGAACAATTTTTCGACAACTTCTGTTGATGTATGGGCCACAACACGCCTTCTCATGACCCCTGGGGGATCATCCGGCTGTCTCCACGACCAAGTACTTCTCCATGACCATCAAGAAGCGGAGCGTCAAACTTTCGAAGCAAGGTCCGACGTATGGGTGGCCCGGCGTGGGAACGATCTGACGCCCTGCATCGTACCATTTGGCCCATGGGAACCGGAGTGGCAGGAATATCGCACAATCCAGAAAATAGTGTGTCCTTGTAATTACCTAATAAAGAAACGCATCATTATTGATAAAAGTATACTCCATGTCACCTTTTGCTCTCCTGCCCGTCGAAATGCTCTGTAGCATCGACGCTTTTCTGATGTTCGAGGACTCGGTGGCTCTGCAGGTAATATTTTAAATGGCTTTAAATGCTTTCCAGCACCCGATAAATCCGTATTACCGTATAACAGGGATTCAAATAAAATGTTATAAAAAACTTCCCCCAGCCTGTAAAGTGCACTTCGTGCAAGCGCCGAACTTAATCCCTGTCTTATGGCGCTACTGTGAACCGTAGGATGTATTCTCGACGATTTTTCTCATCGTTCCTTGCTGAAGAAGCAGGCAAAAAACAACTTTCCGTATCCTTGTGCTCACAATCAGAAAAAAAACTCCCTTCAGCGAGCCGATCCTTACGCAGCCTACGCCCTCTGCCTTCTCGATGACATCGGAGACTACGATTCAGTGCAGACTTCGGAAGATCCCGAGCACTGCTGGGTTGGCAACTCCAACTATCGACTACGGAAGCGAAAATACAGGTTGGACACAGTCCTCGAAAGTATAAGGACTTTAAATTCCTGGGCTGTCCTGTACGGTGTGATACTGTAATCTTGCTATCGTAATGCGTGCCACTGGGTATTAAAGAAGGAATAGGAGCAATTTTGTTGGAACCATGCTAACCACAAAGGAAGCCAATTTTCCCAACGTCTAATTATTGAAATCCCGCAAAAACGTAGACGTATGGACGAATGCACTAGCATTTAGATTGACAGGATGCAAAGAAGTTCCTGCTAGTCCTTCATTAAACCCCGTGTGAAGATCTTGGTTTCTTGGCGATACTTTATTAATCCTTTTCAGGCACCTTCTCAGTGTCCTCGCCTGTCTCCCCGTCCTCCGCCGAATCGTAGTCGTCGTCAGCGATGCACCGCTCATTCCTATGGCTGCACCCTTTGGTGCGCCGCTTTTCTTTGGCACTTGTTGAATTTTGTTATGTATCTCTTTAATGATGTCGTTTCCAGAGGCCTTCTCTCATCAAGGATACCTCGAATCGGTCCTTTTCCAAACACTGCCCTTCCTCACGCCGCAGTTCGAGACACTGAGCGTCCATGTTGATTATTCGCCAAAGACCGTCAAGGTACGGAGTAGATTTTGATTTATATATACTAAAATATGGCTATCTTTAAGGGCCTCTGCATGGCCTTTCCCGTCGAAGATCTGTTCATGGGCCTCTCCAACCTGACTACTGCCCCTTTCAAAACATACGTTGGGGTACGTTCTTGAATATTATTTATTAAAATTCAGTTCGTTTTCCATTAGAAATTCATAAAAACTTTCTACGATATAACCTCCTGCCATTTAAAAAGTTGAGTGTGCAAAACGTCGCCTGGCTGTAAACACACACTCCATGCACGCAGTGCGTGCGTGGAGTGTGTGTTTACAGGCAGGCGACGTTTTGCACACGCAACTTTTTAAATGGCAGGAGGTTATATTGTTGATTGAATCTGTCAAATCCAGAACTTGTCCCTGTGCCCTGTCAGGTTCAGACAACTCTGAAAACAACCAAAAACTCTTTTCTATAAATATTTTTGTATTTTCAGAAGCATCGGAGCTCTTCGGACGCAGAAGGATTCCATCATAGCCACGACGATTACAATGAAGTTCGCGATCTTTTAAACATTTCCACATTTTGTTTTTATTCCTCTGAATTAAAATAAAAATTAAAATGATACTTAGATGCCTCGGTGAGGATGAGGACAACTTTCGGCACGAATGGACGTTCAAGACGGCGACGCTCTACGGATTCGGCATTTTGACCACGCTCGGTGAGTGGCTCAATGGTGTAATGACTGGTCCTCGGGGTTCATTGTCCCGAGTTCGATCCCCATCAGTGCCGACTCTTTTGCGGCCGCTTTTGGTTCTTGGAAATGGTGATTACTCAACTGCTAGACAGCTCCCATGAGGGATTCCAGCCCCACAACATTTCTACTCCTCCAGAGTTCCCTGTAGAGATGAGATTCTTTTACTATGCACAAGCGAGCTGTCACTCTACTTTCTTTCTTTGTTTTGCTTTCTGATGTGCCCTTCCGGAGCCAGTAAAAGAATGAGAGCTTGTTATTTTGAGAACGGGTTCCCCCCAACCAAAGCACCATTGAGAATCGGAACACTTGCTTTCCGTGAAAACAGCGTTCTTTCGCGGATACACCATTATAATTCAGAGAAGTTAGTATTATGGGTGTTCCAAAGGCGTCTGAGGATTCGCTCCTTGGGGGAACTCTCCACTTTCCCTGGCATACATACCAGACAATCTCAATGAAGATTCAGGACATTAGGCCTGAAATTCAGAAAGGTTCATGTTCGGTGTCATGGGAACGATGGACGTAATTGTCGGCGGAATAAACGCTCCGGACTGTACGCTCATCGCCCTGTGATCTCTCTCCACTATTCTCTCGTTGTCTGGCGGTTAGAGAAACGAGAGAAGGGTAGAGAGAGATCGCGGGGCGAAGAGCGTATTGTCCGGAACATTTATTCCGCCGACAATACATTGGGTTAATTGCGAGGGCTTCCATATAAATGACCGAGTTGGACTCAACGAGCTCTCTTCGCTCCAGATTGATAGGGGATCTCTGCTCTTGACCCGTCGGAGTCCATCTCCTTCTCCTCCTTCCTTTCCCTTATCCTCTTCTTCTCCCGCGGGACTCCAAGCCAGGAGGGCGCGACGATAGCCAAGTATATAGTGCACATTCACTTATATCTAGGGGGGGGGGGCCCTTCAACACACCTGAATAAAAGAAAGCCGGGAAGTGGACCACCAAGCGTGCCTGTAAAGAAGTATAACAAGGAGGAAATCCACTCTAAACAAATCAAAAAACTTAATATT
>JACMIG010001614.1:0-19260 GCA_014805385.1 Levipalatum texanum
CCAAATTGTAGCCCTAGTGCTCCCAAGCACCCCCGTTCAAATCCCGAAGCTCCGCGACCCTTTTTTCAAAAGATATGAACGTTCAAAGTTTTTCAGAACTGATGACCTCACAACCCGTGACCTTGGACGTTTGGGGTCAAATATCATTTAATGTACTCAGGACCCCTAGGGCCACTCACACACCTAGTGGCAGGTCGGGAGAATCAACTTCAATTGTCAGGACCGCGAGAAGCGCTGCTCCCTCGATCGCCGGCAAGACTGCCTCTTAACCATAGAACTCAAAACTTCACACATCTCTATGAAACACAGGTATTCCCTACTTCGTGGATGTAGGAGAATAATTGATTTCTTTAAAGAGCAAATGCGCAAATGCGTTTTAAATTCTACTGATTCCGTGGGACAGGAACGGTCGCTCGATTTGCATCTTGCACTGCAATAACGAACGAAGTAGTAAAGTTAGTGTTTACAAGTGTGGGAGTCAGCTTGATCCCTAGTGTCTCCAAGCACTTCTTGCGAACGTTGCTGCTGAAGATGAAGATGAGAATTGCCGAAGGGAGGCCTGAAGATCGGCTTCGTGCACTTTGTTTTCCACTTTATTCTGCGCACACTTTAGATCAATCAGGATTGGAAGGATATAATAAATGTTAACAAAGTCCACAGTAACATCCGCCACGGCCATATAGAACTGGAATAAAATGGCGTGGGAGAGTGGGTTACAGTACCTCGAAGATGGCGAAAGCGCTTCCACATAAGAACATGGTAATGCCATAATAGAGAAGCGGGCGATCATGTTCCTTTGACTTTTAATGGCGAATTCTCGTTTCTGTGCCTGGTCGCGAGAACTCGTACCACATGAGAAGATTGTGTAAAAGGTAGTGTCCTGCATCGGATGTAGATGGCAGTTGTCGAATATAAAACGAGGCATGCAAGAGCTCCCCCGACCATGGAGAGGCCAGTTCGGAGGTAGCGGTTGTACTGTAACAAGTTTGCTCTGAATTTGGCGGTTTACACCTCAGGAAAGGTTGTAATATCCGGTTCTCCCGTGTAGACGATAACTCCGTCGACAAGTTGAGGGACATAATTGAGGCCTTGGTAGAAAAGAAACCACTGGTAGGTCATAGGGCAGATCAGAGTGCAGAGAATGACAATCGGAGTGAGGAAGCGCCACCACTAAAAGTGTGCAAATGTATTTCAGTCTGATTATCTAAAAGATACTCACTTTCAAGTGCTTCGTTATTACGACAACTGAAGTAAACCTGTTGAGGGCAATGAAAGCGATGACGTAGTCTTGTGCAGAAACACAATAGAAGCTGATGCTAAAAGTTTTGTTTCGAAAGGACGGCGAAGGATAGACTACTAGAAAACTAAGCGCAGCCATTCGCTCTTTTTGTATGACAGCGCAAAATCGTGGAACATAGGCGTGAAACACAAGCGATATCCAATTGTTGCCGTCAACTCCACGAGCACGTCCTGAACGCCTTATGTTATGCTTAGCCAGCTTGTCGTTCAACCCAGATAGCTCCAAATACGAATAAGACGTAAAAAGATGATCTGAACAAGTGTCTGTTGGCTTTCTGCAACGTTTTTGAGAGTCCTGTAGTGGTATAAGTTGTGAGCCAACCTTGACGATCACATAGACTTCCAGTAAGTAAAGTGCGAAGGCGAAGCAAACAATGTTCATTTCGAGGAAGAAAATAATATCGAGACGATGCATTGCCAAAACAGCAAAGCTAGTCTGAAGTAGTCCTATGACGGATTCCACTCCAACCTTTGGGATACCATTTCTTCGAAAGCCACCGGTGAAGTTTTCCAACAATCTACAGTGCCTCCCACAAGCTGATTCGAGGAGAAGCACATGTCGCGTGATACGGGTGTTCATGAACTTTTAGTAAAAGCTCAGACAACAAGCTCCAGATTGCAAAACAGCACTGCATCTTCGAAAAAATATGTGCCTCAATAAAAAGTTCCCGAGTGTATTTCCCCAGTTTATCATTTGCAATTCAGCATATTTCGTTCGCATGAGGTATTTTATTATCTCCCTTTTGAGTGAAGTCGCAGATAGAAGAGCATCCACCACGGCTTACCTATCTGATGGGTGCTCACAATAGCAGAAATCCCTGCGAGTGAGTCATTTAATGCTTCGCTATTTCATCACTGATATGTAGCGGAAAACGAGAAAGCAGGAGGGTTTTTGGATAATCTCGTTCGCGCTGCTAATTTTCCTCTCTAGTTCCTCTTGCCCCAGACGTCTTCATCGTTTAGTCATTCCTTCCGAGACACGCACCGGGTGCAAGCCAGTCTGCGAAACTGCATGCTTGAAAATTCCTAGCTACTCGTTTCGAGGTCATTCCGCGTCCCATCAGCATGTTAATCTCTGACGAACAGAAATTCCCCACTCTCTCATTCGATTGCGCTGGTTGAAAGTGCCAGCGATCGCGATCCTTTGATCTTCAGATCTCCCAAGTTCCCTGTAGGATGATGGTGAAATGCTCCCATGGGGGAGAGAGATCCGTGTGGAGTCCAGTCTGTTGTGAGGGACACAACATTGAACTGCGCCTCTGTAGGAAGGGATCATGGGGAGCGGGCGGCTCTCTAGCACGCAGGCTCGAGACAGAGGCCCAACATCATGGACACCCCTCGAAAGAGGCGGGGGCGCGATCTCCGGTACTCTTCTTCTCATTACTCACTCTCCCTCTCGTCCGTATCATCCCTTATCCATGCTCGACTGGAGGGGAAAGAGGAGGAAGGAGAGAGAGAAAGAGACAGACGCGGAACGTGATCGATCTGCGTGTAGTAGGCATGCGCCGGAAGCCGTCGTAGACCGTGTCCCCCTCCCGTTCGATGTCTAGGTTCTACTAATACCGATATCGTCTCCCCCGCCCTCTTTCTCACACTCACTCGCCCTTTCAGGTGCAATGTTGGAGTGGGGCGCGGCAAGCACGTCCAATGCCCTCGTCCCCCTCCCTCGTGGTGGCCCCAAGGTTCCGCGGATACTCGGAAAACCGTGCGCTGTCTGTGGATTCCCCGCCAACGGGCACCACTACGATGTGAGTCATTTCCAGTTCCTTGACTACGGCGTAGTTTGTAGCGAAGATGGTCCGGTTCCCTAAAGACGGGCGTCTGTGCACAATTTTGAAGGCCACATTCACTTGCATCATATCATGATTATAAGAGGGGTGCCTAACGAAACAACATGCTAGAGAGGAGCCCGCCTGTAGCGTGTAATTTATTTCGGAACTTCGGCAATATGCTCACTTACAGGTTCCATCGTGCCAGCCGTGCGCTTCCTTCTTCCAACGTTCCGTGCGAGGTGGACGCACGTACGACTGTGCTTATGGAGGTGGGTGCTCTTTCTTATCCCTCTTCCCCTTCCCCCTGACATTTCGCACTCCCCGATCATCCATGAGAGCGGGAGTGATAAAAGCGAGACGATTCACACCGTGCGTGACCAGTGCTAGTACATTTTCCCGAGCGCACGTCCAGTTACACTGATGAGTAACAGCCGGAGGCTGAAGGATTTCATTCCAATCTCCTGCAGGCAAATGTGCGACTTCGTCCGAATCGGAGATCATAACTGCGTGTCGGAGCTGTCGCTACAAGCGATGCATCGGAGCGGGAATGTCGCCAGGTAATAATATTAATATTTGGCGGGGACAATTAGGACACGCAACTTTCAGCGGGATCTAACGTTACTAGACAGATTTTTGGGATGTATCTAGTGTGTGCGCAACAGGACAAATTAGACGTGGCACAGCCTCTCCGTATTCAAATAGGCACCCGAAGGTCACCAAATCCGAATGTAAATAACTACAAGGCAGGACCAAGCCGACTAATAGCGAGGGTAGTGGAAAGTCTCTCGCTTGCTACGAGAAGGACTAGATTTTTCTCTCTCTGCTACACTCTGAGCGCTGAGATAGCGCGCTTTCCTGTTTCAACAGCTGAAAGCGCAGATCTGTTTCGGGTCGACCTTTTCTTTATCAAATGGAGCCTCCTGTCTGGGATGCCATGGTTTTTGATCCTCGAAGACAAGGGCTATACTCGTCTGCAGCGCAGGCACGAAGTTACACCTGTGCTTCCATAGTATTACACCAATCTCCATTCTCATTGGGCACACGAGAGATTCCCCAATCAAAAATAAACGTAAACAACTAATAGAATGTGTGCTATCGTGTGCTTGAAGAATCAAAACACGGTTGTTATCAAGAAGAGGAATGCGAAGCCCCCGCACAAACAAACAAGTTCAGAGAAAGCGTCGAAATGGTTTGAACTTTGTAGATAGTGCTCGAATGTCACGAAAGCCGCAAGGGAACTCGCGAGCATCGCTGAGTCCGCCGGAGATTGAATTAGTGAGTAATTATTGTTATGAACCCGTTGGATTTTAATTGCCAAAGATGCTAATTGTAATGCAAAGTAGTCGATTGATAATTAAACACGGAGAGAGAACAGAACATGCATGTGGCATGGGCACAAGTTCGAGCATCACGATTTCTGATAGAACATGCTCTCAAGTCATGGTCTTTCCAGCCCTCCGTGGCTCCCGCTGTTTTCGAGGACCGCATCGAGAAGGAACTCGCGTACTTGATGGTCGTCGAAGCTGCCCACGAGAGGATACGGTATGCTCAGTGATGCTTGGTTTTTACCTGCGTGAACTTCAACTTCAGCGCGCAGACATGCTTTTCTGGCTTTGTCATTCACTGTGCGAAAACAAAGAAAAGGCAAGGCTACGAAAGTAAAGATTCACGCGTGAGAGAATATTGTTCCGTGCCGCTTGCTTTTTCTTTCTGAGAACTCGAGCCACAATTCTGCTTCGTATATCTATCTGCATTGGGAATCAATGGCAACCTGTCATGCATAACAAGCTTACAAAATTGGGATCATTAGACCAGATAGTTTTAGACTTACAATGATAGTTACCGAGTCAAAGAATGAGTAGGAGGAACTTCTTTGATTGTTGCTATGGAAATTCAGGCCTTACGTAGGCCAAAGTGCAACCAGACACAGACCAAGGTGCATTTGGCCCCAATGGCCGCAGACTGCTTCCTACTGATTTAAGATAAAGGTCATAATATGATTGCAGAATGTCCCGTCACGACATCCGTGGCTCGTTGCATGAGTGCAGCATCGCTTCCGTGCTTGGAGGGCCATCGCTTCTCGGCACTCACTACGGGGTCAGACCCCATCTCGAGATGGACAGACCATCCACAATTCCTGGGTTGTAATGAGCAATGAGGCACGAATACATTGCAGGACATGCCTGGATGGCCGGTCGTCCTCTTTTTCGAAGTACGCTGTCTCGAGGTAGTTCATACAGATTGTTATTGCCGTAGGAGCTTACCACACCATGAGCTAGGGCACAAAACTCTCAGTTGTGAGCTCGCTATCACTAACAGAAGTAAACGACAATAATGCATTTAAACAATCTCAGTATCAGGATCGCCTCAAGGAACGAGAACGCATTCCCGACATGCTGGAGCTGCTGCCGGATAATGCCAAGAATTGGCCCGTGGACGACGTCGTGTACGGGATTCAGTATCTGAAGACGCTGCCCTTCTTCCAGGAGCTCGACGGGGCTGACATGGTATGCGAGTAGAGACGGATATCGACATGATACTATGCGCTCCAGTTGAGAAGAAACCGATGAGTCTCTAACAACGTTCGCCAATTTTCTCGAGCAGTCGTATCAGGAGAAAATTATAATTGTCGGTCAATTTACGAATACCATGTTGCTTCCATCTGCACTCCTTTCTGATGACAACTATTCGGCACGGAATTAGTTCTATCACTGCAGATGATTCTCGCCGCCGCTACTTCGTTCGGCTGTGCCATCATGACCTCTGCCCACTATACCTACAGGAAGGGCGAGTGCTCCAATGTCTACCCCGACGGTCATCGATCCATCACCGATGCCAACAAGTCTGTTCCACCAATCAAACGAAGAAGCCTTGACTTGTCCAGGGCTTCGCGCGTCTACCAAATCCTCCACCGAAGCCTCATCGGACGATTCATCGAACTGCAAATCAGCAAGAAGGAATATCTGCTCGTTAAGAGGATCTTCGCTTCGTCTTGCAGTATGATTTTTTGGTGTTTTCTCGATGACTAGGGTGCTTGAGGCGCTGGTCTCTCCCGAGGTGGGCGTGTCATCCTTGCCGATGAGCAGGAGACCATGGCGAAGTGCCTCCTCTCCGTCACCCTCGCAACTCACGGCGTCAAGAAGGGCCCCTATCGATACGTCCAACTGCTCGATATCGTTAATGCCGTCAACTTTGTCGTCAAGACGCATCGTGTAAGTCGACAGTTACCGTGGATCCAATACTTCTCGTTCTATTCCAGGAGGCCTTCATGCTCCTCTCGTCCCTTCGTCTCATTCGCGAGTTCGGCGAGTGTCCTCTGCTTCTCTCCGTCAACAAGGCGTGAATAAAGGTCGCGACGTGACCATCCCTTCAACAATCTTCTCATTCCGCCAGCCAACTGACAGCTTTCCTGTGACGGAGCTAATCCAATTCTGATTCCTTCCTGACCTTTGCTCTGTTTTCCATTAGAGAGCTTCCTCTGTCCACCTCTTGCCGATAGTGATTCGTTATACCGCGATATTTGTGTTCAGTTCATAATATTGGAAAAGCGAAGTGAAAACCCCCAAGGACAAAAATCATCAGTTGATCTCTGTGACCCACACACGTCAAAACATTTCAATCGAATCGTGAATAGTTGTTTGATTTCGGTACTTATTCAAAAGAAATAAAGCTGTTTTCTGTTAGTAAGACACAATTATTTATAACGGCCTAGCTCTGTAAAGTGACAAATTATGTTATAGTTGAAGCATTATAAGAAGCTTTCATGTTCTATATCAGTCGCTACAGTAAGCGGTGGTTTGTGCGGAGTGGAAAATGAAGTCCTCTTGGAATTTGTATGCACAAACCACTCAGAAGTACATGCCCCTCGAGGTGGTGCGCTGGGCGTGGAAAGGGACGACGGAGGAGAAATTTGACAGAGGGACGGAAGGAGGGGACACGATTGACGACGGAAACTTCAGAAGTGTCTTCACCTTCAGACGAAGGGGCTTCGAGAAGGCGAGGATGAGGAGGGCAGGCGACAGACCTGCAAAAAGAAAACAAATCGCTCTTCACACGCAAAATAACGGAAATGATGTATGTCATGCTGTGATGGGATGGTACTCCCAATCTGACACATAGAAGATGAATTGGACATACACTTGAGATGCACCAGCCAAGGGGCGGCGTAGTGCCATGAGAGAACCGAAACGTCCACCTCCGTTGCCATGTACACCTGCGAGCAGCCAATTACGTTAATTCCAGAAGGTCCTTTATTCTATCGGTCCCACTCTGTAGTCTGTGCAGCTGCTTCACTGTTTATGTGACTTCCATTACAAATGTGACTGGAATTAAATTTCCACTGATTCTTTTCATGACACAACATAACTCTCAATGTCCTCGTTCGGCAAAAATCAAGCTACACTTGCTGCAAAACAAACGATCACCGTTTGAACTCGATGTCACAATATCGTCCCAACTCTTGTGGAGGCGATTGCCCTTGTTATGCTCTCCTCCTATCTATACTAACGCAGTCGAAGCGGAATTATATATCAGAGATCACTCGGAGAGCGGTGCTGAACTATTTTGAAGGTGAGATATCGAAAGTGGGCGACGTGGCTTTCAAATTGCTCAGATTTCGCTCGTAGCTCCAAGAGTCAGATGTCTTCCCTCACGGTTTTATGTGCAAAATTAATGGGAAACACCAGTATCAAAGAAACGCCATTTTCCGCAAGCGGAACTAGGATTGCCTCGATGCTTAGGAATTCAATTTTCCTCCGGAAGCTGCGCTTCCACCTTTAAAATGCACACATCCATACGAAATTTATGTCTGACATTTTTGCATGTACTTCTTCTTTTCTATGACTGCATTGGAATCAAGGCCTTCGTGAGATAGAAAATACAACAAAGCTGCGAGGTCGGAAGAGTTGGGAAAAGAGACAATACCTGTGCCGCTGCAACGGATGAGTTGATGATGCTGGCGACGATTGTGTACAAACAAAGCATCCGTTCGTGAGAAGCCTGACAAGTCAACACGCTTCTAAATAGTGAAGACAAGGGAAGAGGCGCACCGCATTGCTCGTGGCGTACGGGCTCTGATCGCGGACGACCATCCAAATGGTCGTAATGATGATGAAGATAGCGGAGAGGCCTCCTCCAACGGCGACAGACGACCACAGGCGCAGTGACAAGTCGTGCTGTAGACCGATTGTTTGGTTTAACCTTTTGTGTAAAAATATTCACGGTCCTGTCCAAAAGGGTCCAGAATGCACTCTCAATAGTGATGCTAAAGCTCGCCTTCTCGCTGCTCTTTTATGGTGTTCGGGGGGTACGCCGTATGCGCTTTCGTTTTTGACACAACTTCAGAAGCAACTGACGCCATTGTGCAGCGCCGAGTATGAGGTGACGTAGGCCACTCGTCCCTCCCCGACGGAGAGTAGGACGACTTCGAGATCGGAGAGGAACAGCGGCCACAGAGCGATCGAAGGGCCGGCGAGGATGATAAAGAAGGCGAAGACTCCGATGAACTTCCACCACTGAACAAGAGGGATAAAGACCCAGAGAGGTAGTTAATTTTGTTGTTCCGTTACCACAAATTTTGTGTAATAATTGAGGAGATTTCTTGCAGGAGGAATCGATGTCGAATCTTTTTCTAGCGATTATGCTCGATGAGTGAGCAACAAAACATCAGTACACTAGATTTAAAACCACAATGAAAAAATGTGAAGAACGGTTCAATACCTTCTCGTGCCGATTTCCAGCTGCTGCGGCCGTTAGTCGATTGGCTGCGAGTGCAGCACACAGGTAGTCCTGGCACGAGGAAGACAGGAATGCGAGACTAAACAGTTCTTTCAGTGAAATGTTTCAGTGCTAGTCTGTACAAGTCCCCCCCCCCAGAGTAAGTTTGCACAAGCCCTTCCTGTCCTTCAGCGTTAGCATGTACAAAATTTTTAGTGCATTCATGCGCACGTTTTTCAAAAGTACTAGGTTGCACAATTATTTCAGTATAAGTCACCAGGCGGACCCCACCGCCTTCGGCGGTGTGCTCCGCCAGCCGGTGGGTTCCGTTACTCACAGACATACATCGCCTTTTATATAGTAGTAGATTACAAGTCTTTCTGTGTAAGTCTAATTGTAACAGGTTACCCGTGGACGATCTTGAACCACTCCCTCTTGCCCTCGATCTGCGGGAATGAGAAGTTCGGCACGAACGGGACAGCGACGGTGATCGTGAAGCATCCCTCGTAGAGGAAGCTCTGATTGGGAGACAAGGACTATCGACAATCTTTCATTTGTCACTTACCAGAATGGCTCCGGTGCAGAAGAGGAAGTTAAAAGCGGACCTGAGCAGTGGTTGATTGGCCTTCTGCAGAAAACGCGTGTGGTCAATGCGAATCACAAAGTGCATGGGATGGTGCATAAGCATGTGGATACTGTTAGTATATTCTGGGGAGAAAAGACTTTGTATGAACGCTATGTGCAAGCAATGCTATGCGAGGGCAGATGTGAAAGTTTTCACTCGATATTCCTTATTCTAAATTCTAATTTCGATCGATTCAGACAAGAGCATTGCGCGCAGCCAATGGCTTATTGTGATGTCACATTTTACTAGCAAGCACGCAACAAGGACTGTGGCGAAGATGGGATTTCTACCTTGCCGATGGCGATCATCTCGATGGAGTAAAAGAGGACTGTTAGTACAAGAAAGGCGCAGTGGACGATGAACAAGGCGAGGTGGTCCTTCATGGTGGAGGGTTCCTGATGTAGAGGTAGTCGACTGAGGGCGCCTCTCACTGAGGAAGCGAAGAGACGGACTGAAACGTCAGCAACGTCCCGCCTTGTTATTCGGCACTGCCGCTTCTCGATGATTCTTTGAATCTTACCATAATTCTTCCCCCTTCCTTTGTCCATTTCATAGGGAGAGACGAAGGGAGGAAAGAGCTCGCAGACCTCTCGATTCTTATTTCTCCTATTGTTAACCTCGTCTAAGTGATGACTCGCATTACCGAAGAGTCTGACATTCGGGGAAATATTGGAGGGGGGAGTTCGCGATGGCCGAAGGTCATTGTTGAGTGCTCCCGCTGATTCTGAGATATCTGGTCCCGTGCTTCAATCGAGGGGACGTGAACCACAACCTTATGACTAGATAATGTGAGATGGGGGAAATTCATCGGGAGCACCTCGACACTTTTGTTCGATTTGCAGATTTGCAGGCTAAATCAGAGATTGGGCACAAACTACTCTGTGCCACACTACAAGTAATCACGATTCAACATCAATAACACTTTATGAAGGCTTTTGTTACTTGAGGTCACTGCAAATCGGGACGGGGTGCTCTGACGAACGTGCTGGGCTGTTTACACGGGAAGTAAAAGTGATGATGCTGTATAATTGTAGGCCGAATCTACGAACTCAAAATTTTGGTAGTTGTGATCACCCAGTGGGAAGGAATGTACAGAGGATACCGTAGCATAGCCGATGTCCCGGATTCATTGAACCGATCGTCTCTGCTCATCGCCCCTCTCTTCTGTCCAGCGTTTTCTAAGGATAACGAAAACGACTTCATCATTTTGCATTACAATTTGCATATTATCAAAACAAAATCTGGATCAATATTTGTCTGGAAAGACCGTGTAATTTTTTGCGGAATGGTTGTGCGGAGTCGACAAATCGGATCTCGAATGCGCACATGGTTCATCGAAAGTCTTTATCGTTGCAAGAAAACGGGCGCACTCGAAGTTGTCGTCAGCTTCACTGGCATAGTGCTCTCCTGAAAAATCATCCAATTTTCGTTGAGAATCATTAAATTTCGCGTTCATCAACAGCTTCTATCGTGGATCTCTCTCGAATTCAAATAAATAGCACGTGAGATGCGGAGATAGTTTTCGAGATTTGAGATTCTTGCAATGTCGATGACCATCGGAATGACTTACCGGCCTTTCGACATCCCTCTTCAGCTGTTCGTGTTCCCTGAAGGCGAATCGGTGAACGGGCGAGTAGATGGACGTCGTCCTGCTCAGTCCTGCCCTGAAATGACGAACAGTGCCAGTGTTTTAAAAAAAGGCCTACTTGACGCTCGCTTCTTGTTCCAGGCTCTGGATTCTAGCCTTGGCGTACATTTCGCGTTTAGTCATGCGTTGGAGCCTAAATTCAATTTGAAAAGTCACAAAAGTGTATGAAGGAAAGAGAACCTCGATGCCTTTATTGGATCGTGTCGTGCTGAGTACCATTTGTTGAAGGCGTGACACGCACTCAGCGTTGCCACGATAACGACAATAAGAATGTAGAAGAGGTAGTCACTGAAGGCTGCCACATTCTCACAGAAAAAAAACTAAAACCCACTTGAGGAACTGCGTTAAACTCGCGTGGACGATTTCACAGCACTCGAATTCGCAGCAGACGTGGCCCAAGGGGCAGAGCCAGTGGAGGGAGGAGACACTGCTGTCATGCACATGGAAATACTACAAATACTCACAGTGTACCATCTGCAAGTTCGACATCGTTCAGCGCTTTGGATAAGGACGCGTCGAAGACTTCGCGGCACCTGAGAAAATACCGAATAAAATGACATGCGAACTGACGTCGCTTTCAGTGGATGCACTGGAACGGAGACGTTTCCGCGGTCGTTCGACGACTGCACGACGAACTGAGTTTCTGTAAAGTCCAAAATCACAAATCGAAAAACCGCTTATTGTTAGTACCTGGTTGTTCAGGGACCGGGTCGGGCGACTTGTCCACGGGTACACTCTGCTCGCTCCAGAAATATGCCATTTCTCCGACCCTGCAACATGACGAAACAGTGAAACCACTTTTGATAGGGTATACTTGAATGGAAAATCCGGTTTGTTTATCCTGTATCTCTTCGGCGAGTCAGTCGTCTCGTCCACCATCACGAAATGATCGTCATCATCGATCCGCGCGAATACTGCCTGGATTATGGAGCTGCGCGAAATGGTCGGAAACTCGGAATGCGGTGAGTCACCGGGTCCCCTGCAACAAGCCATGTGAGTAGAGGAGTGAACGATCGTGCCTGTATTGGAGACGAAGTCTGCTGAGATCCTCTTGATTGGCCGAGACTCCATCGAGAAATATCCATAGAAGAGCGGCGATGGAATAAGAAAGGGCGCCGGGTCGATTCGAGGGCATTCAAATAGACGGGCCACTCATGGGGCAAATAGTGGATTGAGTGCACGCTTGACTCCTCTTTCACACGGGTATCTAATCGCTATCTCGCCCCCTTCCATCGATAGGCGACGCCTCTTTGTTTGTGAAGTTCTCGAAGTTTTTATCGCGAAAGGAGCCGAAGACATGTGGATTCTCTAGGCATATCATTCTGTTTGTGGAACGTTCTTCGGGATAGTCTGAAGTGGAGTGACTCTTTCGCGGCTTCCTGTCGATCCTGATGAAGCAATGCGACAGAAGATCTGGAGGAACGTTGCCCTGGAACTCTCTCCTTGTCCTCTTCTCTCACGGGGAAACAAGCCTGTATCGTCCCACGCATCCAATAACGAAGAGAGCGTCGATCGAAGGGAAAATGGCCGTCAGCATTATCAGCGCATTGCCGACGCCTCAAAACAACGCATTTTGAGACGATCTTCGATTCCTCACCTCCACCGTCAATTCCACAGAGAGGAATGAGAATGACGAGTGCAAGTGGAATGTACGATATCACCATGGGAACGCCCATCTTCAAGCAAGCCCAATTTTTATGGTCTCCTTGTAATCCAACCTGAATGAGCAGTGCCCTGAACAACTGTCGTTGGAGGCGCGCTGTTCTTTGATGGATGACCGTGGACCTGAAAGGAAAACGTTCACTCCTCCAACATTTGGATGTTTCAAACATCTGTCAGGCGAGAGTTCACTAACAAGTTTGAGCTTGGTCCTAGGAGGGATGTAGGATTGGCAGCAAACCCAATGGCGCGTGCGATGTTGACGATGCAGTAGACGATGAGGAGGGCGGTGCCTCCGAAGAGAGCGAGGACGACGGCGATGGAGAAGACACACTGCCATCCCACTCCAATTGGCTGCATCGTCGAGAGGTCGTAGGCCTGCCAATACACTCATCCCGTTATGTTTCTCGACATTTATGTGAAACACAATTTTTGCCGTTGAATTGATTTTTATATTATGAAAAATATGGTCTTGTTGAGCTCCTTATCCGCATGTGAACTTCCCATCAGTACAGAGTGCGACTTTACTGGGTGCGTACTTCGTCACCAGAGAAAGTTCTATGCGTAAAGGTTAAAGGGCGTAGTGAATACCTGGTAATTGATGCCGAGATATCCTAATTCCGTGTCACGGAAGTCGACTCCGTATTTGGAAAGGATGACTTCCGCTTGGATGGATCTGATCGAGATGTGTGGCTGGGTAAGAGTCAATGATGCACCTGGTAACGGGATTGGGCCCGAAGCTGAAGGCAACAGTAGCCACGATGGGGCCGATGTAGAGGAGGTTAACGACGACTCCGAAGCATATCCACTGGCTCATCGACCACCCACGACCAATGCCGAAGATTGAACCGTCTCTGATGAGACTTTCTTGCTGAATTCGAGGGCTTCCTACTTGTTGAGGTGGACGAGCCGATAGACAAAGTGGAAGGCGATGAGAATGAATGTCTGGTAGAAGAAGACGACGAAGATCATCGTGAGCGCGTTGTCGACGCTGCCTGTAGGCAATATTTTTTGCCTGCAGTATTAATCCAGCCACCATTAGGTTATGCGACCGCTGTGGAAAAAGGTTGGTATTCGGAACAATTACCATTTGGCGATCGCCACTGATCAGCGTGGCCGGGAAAGAACCAGTAGGCGAAGGGAGCAAGATGAATTCTCTGTAATCCATGTAAATTGTCTTGCATTGGTTGAATGACTTACCGGCTGGACGATGAGGTGGACGAGAGACGCCAATAAGTCGCTGACGGAGAAGAGAATGAGAAGGAAGCGATAATTGCCGATCTGATGGGCGCTTGTCTTGAGGATGACGAAGATGAGGAGAGAATTAGTCAGGAGCGAAAGGGACGTCGTCGAGTAGTAGAAGGTGGAGTGGAATGGGTCACTCGACAGCAAGGCGAACACTTCTTCCGCTGACAGCATCTCTGAAAGCGCGTAGGAAAGGAATCTGAGCTCGGATCGCTGAATATCGTCAAGACCACTGATGCGTTCGTTATTTCGTCCTCAATATTTTTATCTTCCGAGAACGGAGTGTGACAGGCTAAAAAGTCAACTCACGAGAGGAAGGGCGCATTTCTCATCTCTAGCTAAGTAAAGTAGGACTTCACATTGCCATAGTACACCGGGTTGAGATGGATTGTACAGCGCTTAGCGAACGACACGTTCTTGATATTCCATAGTAACTTTGCCACTATCATATCTTTGCTTGGATCACTTTCCTATCATCTACCAATGAAGGCAACTCATGCGTTGTTGTTGTCATCATCAGCACGTCATGTAAGGCAAGGACATGAAAGTGAGAAAGTTTCCCCGGTTCCAAATGGGCCAGACGTCCAAAATAACACATCATCGACCACATTTCCGATTCAGAAGATTCAGGTCGCAATAGACGGAGTTCATTTGCACTGACAACTGAAGAATCTAATGCTACACATGAATCATCACAGGAAGCGCCAATGCACGAACAACCCGGAATACGATTTTGAACGGGTGTTTCTGCGCTTTCTGTCGACTGTTTTGGGCCGGTCTGGTTTTGGCATTTTTGCTCTTCAGAGGCTGTATCTTGGCCCAGGATGGTCTTCATTTTTGGCAGGTTTGTAGTCACAACCTTATATATATTTTTTTTCCGTACGGAAGAATGCGCACATGATTGGCTAATGCACAATACCACTTTTCCTGGTATGCCATCTGATTTTGAGATAACGCAACCTTTCCGATGTCTTTTTGCAACCTGATATTCCGGCATCTGAGTATGACAGTCAGCTGCTTCGTTGTTATTCCCCGGAACGAACGGAATCTTTTTAGATAATTGAAGCGGAAATGATTACGTTTTCAAAAATGGATGCGTAAATGATCATTTATTTTTTCATTTAACAATAACTATTGTCAGCACGATTCAAAATCTCTTGGAGAGCATGGCGCTAACAAGAATTTGTCACGAGTGCAGATGATACACGAGAAGCGATCGCATTGACGCAGCGAATTTTGTGAATGAACGAATACATTTCGACATTTTAAGATTCTCGTTCAAAAAAGTCCATCATGACGTGGATATTCTCTGTTCATGTTGGTGTTGCGCGCATCATACAGAGTCCCGCATTCTACTCCTGTCATGCCATTTCCTTTGCAGGCTGGAGAAATGCCATAAATACGGGTGTTACCACACTGCCTCTGCGACAATCAACAATTACAGCAGGATTCTTCTTCTTTGGTCTTTCCTTCACATTCTCAGTGAACATTCCGAGTTTGGCCGTTGGGTGCTTTGGTCTTTCGCTGCCTTCCAAGGTAGTATTTATTTTCATAGCTGACAAGCTTCTGCTATCATGAATGTGGGCAAGGTCTTTCGGGACATCATCACTGGGATGATAATATCAACGATCTTTGAAATTCGTACAAATTAAGGAAAAAGGTTCAGCAAAATTCGAGAGTGCCCGTCATCATTGTTTTTCCATGCGGAACAGATGAATAGTTTGCGATGTTAATTGTTTATGACCAAGCAGCTGAGAGCTCACTAAAGTAAATCTCCCCCTGCTTGGGGGTTTCGAAGGACAGCACCCGCCCTTGAGGACTTCTTATCGGCCCTACTTCCTGGCTCAGGTCGACACGCGGGCGTCTATGAACAAGGGAAAAGGAAAAGTGGGCTAAGGCCTTCCTCCTGATGCTCCGCTGCATCACCATCGGAATTGAGATGCTGACGATCGTCTACAATTGTAGCCTTGTAACAATGAATAATTTGTTATTCATAAGAATCAATTTTTTAAGCGGTGTTTGCTAGTTCAATTGCAAATGTTGCATCTTTGTATTGCAATTCTTGGTGTTATTTGTCAATGTTTACAATTGCAATTGTCACAGAATTGTATTGCATGACTACAAAGGGAGCTCACCCTAATGCCGACTTGGAAATAATTTAGTGCATCGGTGATGAGGAAAAAGTCTGGGAATTCCGCGGCAATCACCGTGAATTCGAATCCAAACTCGGCTAGAAGTACTAGCAAAGAAAGAGCCTGAAGAATGGGATCAGTTTAGGAAGGCTTACTAAACGTACCTGTACGGGAATGAGGACCTTGAGCATGTCCGCTGTTCGGAGGAGCTCGTTGAGTTGGAATCGCTTGCTCAGCCGGTGGTCATCGCAGTAAAGGATCAGCGTCCTCCTTGCGTCGCGGTCGCGTCGTCGCATCTCACTACGAAGCCATAGACCGCCCTGGAAGATGGAGGAATTAAGTTACTTCGGAGGTATGAGTGATCCTTATTGGAATTAGGGATGTACTACAGAATGCCTTACTAGCCATCCTCTCGCATTTCCAGCTAAGGAAACATTATTTCCTTTTTTCAGCTTCAGCACCCATAAAGCATTCTTCCGACTTCAGCACACCTTCCGGAAATCATATTGAACAAGCATACTAGGAATTGAATCTGTTTCGCAAGAAGATACATTCGCTAATCCGCACAAATCGGTGCTAGGTACAAGATATCTTTTGTTGGATACAATGCCTACCAAGAGAGCCACAACTGCACACAGCATCGTAACGGCCACTGAAGCGTTCAGATTGATGTAGTCTGAAATAACCCAATTCATTATTTCGGCTATTTTTCTTTAATAATGCTGGTCTTCTCTTGAGAATGGGACGCACGGCAAAAGTCAACGAGCCAAAACAACATACCATAGTGGGCGGCGATCGACGGCAGCGTCGCAAACGTCAACTGTAATTCAAACTACTCTTCTTTTGGGCAATAAAAGGCGTACATCACAGAGGATGAGAATGATTGGAGTCCAAGGAACTCCGTAGTTATGGTCCTCGTACGTGGCATAACTTCTCAAAGCATGGAGTCGTTCCAACTGAATTGTTACCGTCCCTGCTGCCACCGCTTTCCAGCCTGCAAAGATCGCTTTCTAAGGGAAGGCAATTTCAGGAACCCATGAAGTCTCCCAACTCACGTCCGAATAATGCATGCGATGGATTTACTTTAGCGTGAAAGTACCATTTTCATAATCACAATGAAAATTTGGTTATGGCGCTATTTTTTTTTTACTCTGTGGACGTATTAAAATGTGCTCAAAAAGCTGTAGATAACAAAAGCTGTAGGTACGCTCACAGAAGCTGTAGATGTCCGAGAGGACCTCGCGACGTAGTCCTCCGATATCCAGTACATCGACGATTCGGACAGCCATCAGCGAAAAGTCGACGATGACGGCCTTGACGATCATGATGCGCAGGTTTCTGTGGAGGAGCTGAAAGAGATGCCCGTTCTAAAGAACACTTATTGTTGGCTTGCCTTGGTCTCCCAGAACAATATTCGAACGTAAAGGAGGACTACGTAGAAAGCAGCGGCGCTCATGATTACGTGGGCGACATGGAAGAATTGAACGGATTTGGTGCAACATCCACTGCCCGTTCTCCACAGATCCATGATGGAGTCGTTGGCCATCCCGATCCAGTCCCAAGACTCCTAATGAAGCATTCTAATGAGAACAGAAAAAGCATCACCTGCTGACACCGTGGAGGCTATAACGAGAATATAAAGATAGATGGTGAAATACAGTTAATGGATGCCGGAATACCACGCGGAGTGCGCGTTCTGATGATCGTAAGTGCGCAGTTTAAATAGTGTCCGACATTTAGGACGGAGAATAGAGTGGAATGGAAACGGTGTTTATCTGAACTCGCTCGAGGAATACTTCGAATTTATGTATAAGAGCTACTTGTATTCCATAAATTATGCCGAGTGATTTATGGAATAGAATGAGAATACAATGCGACTTCTGCGTGCAAGCTGGGTAAATAATGACTGAATTGTTATTGAGACCGATCTTACTGCAATCACGGAAGTAGATTTATCCTTCTCGAAAGAGTGAGAACAGGAAAAGTCGGCCTTTTCCAGTCTGCTTTGCAAAGATGGATGAAGAAAACAATAATAACTGTTACCGTCGCAGTTTTGCTAGACAAACCAAGTCATGGGCAAAACTTATACTGTAAGGTAGCAATTGCTAGTCTCTCTCAATGGTAATCGCATGCCTTCTTATCCATGAATTACTCGTCTGCCTCATAAGAATATACTAATTGTATTGCAAAAGTAAAAACATTCTAAAATCGGCCACAACGAGTTCTGAATCAGTAAATAGACCATTATGTTCGTAAAAAACATCACACTAACAATAAGATTTCTTACGTTTCTGTCATTTTCCCATTCAGTGAGATGAATTATTTATTGATCGTATTCTTCGAATCGGAGAGACGGGGACGCCATATTTTGCTGCCAAGAGTGATGTCTTTGTTATTCTAAAAAAAAAATCAGTGCTCCAGCATGGGAAAGTCATGAGGATGCCGCCCGAGGTTGAGAGCGCGCAAGAGGAGAAGCAGTTCCTGAACGAAAGGGTAAGAGTCGAATGGGAGAAGGACTGACCATCTGCCTCCGAACGAGGCTTCGGACGCTATCAACGAGAGCTATGACGGAAGCAAAGACAGCCGGTCCCTGATTAGTCCATGATATTGGAGACCGAACGTTCCGTACTGTGACTGTTCCCCTCATGGCAATGGAGTAGGACAAGAGTGCCTTGGCGTATTCTTCTCTTCTCCGAGTCAATAAGTTCACAGCAACGGGAGACAAACCGTCGAGGTCTGCAAGACGCTAGCAAGTATCTTCTAAGTATTATCGATAGTATAAGGTTTCTGTAAATATCATCGAAGAGTTGTATGTACAGTATCGCACAAAAGTATTGAGACACTTTTTCGTCTCCTCATATCTTGCGATAGAAAGGTCGAATCTGAACGGGAAAAAAGCATTTTGTAGCTGAAGTTCTCGCGATGACGGCTAAGTGAACGAAATTTCCGATTTCGGAGGTCTAAGCATCGATATTTCCGTTGCACCAGAACGGAAAATGACCATTTTTGCAAGTTCACCGTGTCACCACGTATGTCGAGGTGACCCTTTATAAAAATGTGGATAATTTAGAGCGAATATAGCCTCATCGCGTACATTTTTTTTTAGATTTTCTAAAAAGCTCCCCTGAGCAGCAAAATTCACAGAATAACGGGTCCATTTATCGA
>JACMIG010001615.1:7400-19254 GCA_014805385.1 Levipalatum texanum
GTCTTCCTCGGTGAGGCCAGTGAGGAACTCCTTGGCCTGGGCGGGGATCAGATCTGCAAAGTATTCCATAAAAAGGTTTCCGTGTATTAGCTGATACAAAAAGATGGGGAGATCGTACCCCTGTATTCAGCTGGGATGTCATCGATGGAGTTGATGGGGGCGGCCATGACGGCGGCGGCGACGAGGGAGAGGGCAACGACGGTGCGGAACATGATTACCTGGAAGTAAGTACTGTAGTTCGGTAGAGCGGGAGGGAAACAGTTCAACTGGGTCGCAGAGATAACTCGAGGGAGAAGGGTCAGAGTGAGAAGAGCTGTTCTGGTGGAACATGGTTGGAGCCCATCGTTCGGGCTCATTTATACTGGCTTGGAAGCGGGGTTCTAGCAAATTGAGGCGAAAGAGTATGCAGAAGGAGAGAGTGGCAACGTTAAAGATGCTAGAGAGTACGTAAAGGAGGAGTGCATCAGGACATAAAAGGGGGCGGAGCTTGCATGGGCGAGGCGATAGAGCATTCTACTCGAGGAGTGCCCCAGTGATGGAGAGATATACTCGTTCTTCGGACTCTGTTCAGACGATGGGGTTTTTGAGACAGGCTTCCTTCCCCCTTTGAATATCGGATTTCGGATTCCCAAGACGAAAAGGACAGAGAATCTTCGAGAAAGAGATAGAAGTGATCTTAAAATAGCCTTAAACTTTTCATAGGATTTCCTCAGAACTAGTTTTTCTCGGATTCCGAGAATATTTCGAATACGCAAGACATTTTTACTCCATACTATTTTTACGATAGTTTATGTCAGCGACGTGACTTTCCCGTTTCTAATAAACACATGACACTTGAAATTCTATTGTCGTCGCCGCTGTTAGTGTGAAGTGTTTAGATTCGCCGATAGGACTTTTCAATTTACGTCCAATACATTCCAAGGCAACACACAGAGACCAGTGATCACAATATCGTTGAGTTGTAATATTGAGTTGATTTGAATTTCATGTCGAACTGAGGTCATGTGGGTGTTTACTAGCATTTTATAACAATCTGTAAATCCAAAAGAATTTTTGATTCTCCCAAGTCTGCGATATTCATTCTCGTTTGCCTCTCGAAAGATTATATCAAGGGTACGGGAAAGAGGCATCATATCGCAAGCACGGAATCTAATCACGGTAATCATCTTGAAGTGATTCGATGGAGGGTAGTGTTAAAGAATAAATTCGCTTTATGTTACAGAGTGATCCTCTACAAAGACTCCGAAGCAGTGCCTCTCGAGCTCATGCCAGACATTCCCTCCCATTCACAATGAATGGTAACAAGAAGGGTTGGTTAAACGATATCCGATATATCGGTTAAAACGAGACATTCACTCTACGTCGATTCGATATTTCGGAAATCATTCAAATCATTCCGAAATATCGGAATGACTCCGATATTTCGAAATCAGCAATTCCTGCGTCTCGTCTTTGTCTCAGTCTCTCTCCTTTCTCTGACGTCGTCTCGATTTCGGAATCATTCCGAATTTTCGGTTATCGGTATCGTTCGAACAACTCTAGTAACAAGGAGGACAAGTGTCGCACTTTCGGCCAAGGTCTAAATATGTCCTCCATCCTGGCCCGCCATATCTAGCACACCGTTGTCGCTCACTCCGACTGCACGCAGAAGCCGCTGAGCCTCGAGCTTTCCTAGGATGTGAATATTCCCAACTTATTGAAGAGAACCCGGAGCGTTCGGCACATGTATAAGAACAATGACGGACCGCTCGCGCTTTTGGTCGTTTCATGATTCAGAAGTGATTCAAGCGACCGTCAAGAGGAAAGAAGAGATTTGTCAAGGGTGTACGTAGTCATTGGTAAATTCCAAGCGTGGGAATTTGAACCCCTCGATTTCCCGGGCGAAACTCAAACCATCTCTCGTCGAGCAACTGATCCAACTAGCGGGTTCCAAGTGCAGAAAAGCCGTAGGAAGGTTTGGACGTTTGTGGTTCCTTGCTTTATCCACCTCCCAACCCCTGTTCCAAGGACCAAATTAGATCAGAGCATGGACTCGTTTTATCCGCCTTGTGTTCACAGATAAGTGGTAACAAGAACTCGAATAAATGAAATCCGTAAATTGAGGGCCTACAGCAAATCTAGGTTCTTCATTGGATATGCTATAATTGTAGACCTAGTAAGAAAAAACAATGTAAGGGACTTTCGAAAACAATCATGCGGATACTAGTCTAAAGAAGACAAAACCCGGCGTGGTTGCATTTCATTGATCTTGGAGGTGGAATAGGAAAAGGGGCAATCTAGTTCTTCTCGAGGAGCTTCTTGGCGATGGCCTGGAACTTCTCGTTCTTGAACACGGAGGCGGTGATGGGGAACTGCTTCTCCAAGTCTTCCTTGGCCTCGGGGGAGAGGGCGTTGTACTTCTCGACGGCAGAGAGGATCTGTAAGGAGTACTGTAAGTTAGGGAGGAGGGTACGGTGGGCCATGACAAGTACAGTAGGGCGGGGAAGGGGCTACAGTACCTTAGCCTTGAGGTCGTCAAGGGAGGGCTTGTTTCCGCCGATGATCTGGGTGCGGATGGCCTTCGCATCTCCGAGAATCTTAAAATAGAGGAGTATTTTACGAGTTCGGTGGGTCGGATTGAGAATGATGTGACACATAGCTGACTACCTTACCTCCTCGGCGAACTTCTTAGCGTCAGGTCCGAGGGCGTCGAACTTCTCCTTCAGCATAGTCTGGACCTTTTCGGCCTTCTCGTAGAGGGCGGGGGCCTTCTCCTTGAGGACTTTCAGGACCTGAAGGGTTACGATAGGTCAGACTGGAGGGCTCAATAGGTCATACATCATCCTCGGACTTGTAGTCCTTGTAGTTAGCGGCGATGTCCTTGAGGACCTTCTTCTCTTCCTCGGTGAGGCCAGTGAGGAACTCCTTGGCCTGGGCGGGGATCAGATCTGCAAAGTATTCCATAAAAAGGTTTCCGTGTATTAGCTGATACAAAAATCTACGGATGGGGAGATCGTACCCCTGTACTCGGCGGGGACGTCATCGATGGAGTTGATGGGGGCGGCCATGACAGCGGCGGCGACGAGGGAGAGGGCAACGACGGCGCGGAACATGATTACCTGGAAGAGGGTACGGTAGTTCGCTAGAGCAGGCAGGGAGCAGTTCAATCGGGACAGAGAGATAATTCGAGAGAAACCCTAGAATGAGCCGAGTTCTTCTGGAAGAAGATGGTTCGAGCCCCGTGTTCGGTCTCTTTTATAATGGCCGGAGCGGAGGACGCAGAGGTAGAAAGAAAGGAAAGAGTGTGTAGAAGGAGAGAGTGTCGACGTTAAAGAGGCTAGAGAGTACGCAGAGGAAGAGTGCACCAGGACATGAAAGGGGCGGAGCAAGGACAACCGAGGCGAGAGAGCATTCCGGTCGAGGAGAACGCCAGTGATGGAGAGATATACTCGTTCTTCGGACTCCCTTCAGACGATGAGACATTTGAAACCTGCTTCCCCCTTTGAATATCAGATTTCGGATTCCCAAGACGCAATGGCGGAAAAGAGAAAATAACCATCAAGTTTCAAAGGATACCTCAGAACTCACCTCAGAAAATAACGGCGAATGTAAAAGTCCACTAATATTTTCACTAGACTTTACGACTGCGAAGTGGCTTTTTCGATTTTCGAACAAACACGTGACACTGGAAATTCTATTATCGTCGCCACTGTTAGTGTGAAGTGTTTAAATTCGCCGATAGGACACTTCCGATTGACTTTCAATACATTCCAAGGCAATACACAGAGACCAGTGATCACGAAATCGTTGAGTTGTTGGTTGTAGTTGATTTGAAACCTAGCATTTTTATAGCAATCTTTTAAACCAAGAGATTTTTTATTCTCCCAAGTCAACGACATTGATTCTCGTTTGCATCTCGAAAGACCAAAATAACAAGAGGCATAAACCGGCTCCATATCTCAAGCACGGAATCTAATCACTCTTCAAAAAGATCCGAATGTGAGAGGTCGTATATACTCTCTCATGCTGATATACAGACCCAGAGGCAGTGCCTCTCCAATCACTTCACCGTTTCGTCCATTTCTTAGTCATTCCCAATGAGTAGTAACAAGAAGAACCGGCGTCGCTCTCTCGGTCGTCGCTTCGACGCCTCGTCCATCCTCCCCCGCCACCTCTGGCACCTCGTCGTCGCCCACTACGACTGCACGCAGAAGCTGCTGAACCTCGAACAGGTACCATGGCTGTTCCAAGGGCTTCTTGGGCTTGGCCACTTAGCCATGTACGATTTAAATTGTCTCTGGACAGACAGACCATTGAAACCAATGAAGAGAGAACTGTTGGACCTGAACGCTGTATTAGATGAATTAGGATCGCCGATACTGGCTTCTTTGGTCGCGCTGTCTCAAAAACTGTTTGTTGAAAACGAGACTTTCGATCAAACCCAGACATTTTTGATCAAGATCTTTTGAGAGCTTCTACTGTTTCTTCGAAGCTTTGCCGCGCTTGTCACAGCTGTCGTAATCATCAAGATACATTCCCACACTGATTTCGATCGGCTCCTTTTCTCCATGCCGTTCTCTCCCTTTTCTCTTCTCTCGGATGTGCCCGATCAGAAGTGGCAGGGAGATAACGGCGATCTTTGATACTCGGGACACAACAGCAATTAGTTGTACTAGGCGTTCCAAGATGCATTCACTAAAAACACACTGCCTGCCCAGTCGAGTTCAATAAAGAAGAACCAGGGAATAGTCGGCTATTCGGTCAACTTCTGTTCTTTGCAGACTTGCCGCTCGCTTGCGACGCTCATAAACAACGATGCAGAGCAGGTAATCCTCAAGGTGTAAAGAACAAGCAATTGGAACAACTCATATTGTGGAGAATCCGAAGCGCTCTAATTCCCACGCTAGCGTGGGAAAGTGCAGATATTGATCTACCATGGCTTCATGACCAATTTGGCTTTTAAACAGCGCGGTGGGACATTGGAGTATTTCTGGGCCATACTGATAGCAAAATGGCAATAGATCAATAGCTGTTTTCAGCGTGGGAATTAGAAGGGTTCTTGACAATAGTTGCACTCTTATGCTCTGTAGTGGAGAGTTTTTAACAATTAGACTTCTTCTTCCTGCGGAGGCTCTATTGCAAAGCGGCCCCGAGGCCCTGAGAGCAGAAACCCCGGGCGCCTTTACGCCGTTAGAGCCCTGCAGCCCCGTGTGATGGATGAGGGGCAGTGAGACAGAGGAGACGAGCACTTCTAGAGAGGTTCCGCATCAGTCCCCCGGCCTGACGCCTGACGGGGGGGACCGATCAGTGCCACGCAAAAAGTGACACAGCTTTCGGGGGGATGCGCTGTAAAGCTCGGGGGCGCTCGGGTTTCTGCCGCGGGCTGAAAGGTCACGGAAAGCTGATATCTATTCCGAGGGCGCTAGACTGAAAGAATACCTGGAGATCAAACGAACAACAGATGAGTAATGAACGCATTATGTCCTGCTGTGATTAGAGCCTACAATCAAAATCCGGAGAGAGAATCCGGAACCGTGTTCCAGTTGTGGCGACATATGTAGTTCTATTGCTGCGTGCACGGGTCTTTTCCCTTTCACACCTCAAACTTGTGCCTGCCAGATGCCATCTCCATTTGTATATGTCTTCGCGGAGAAAAGGAATCTGAGGCGGTTTTGCTACGCGGATAGCGAAAAGGAAACGGAAATGGTTACGGGGCAACATTAGTTCCGTTCAGATCTTTCATGTCTCTGGTGTAACAAAGGTGCCGGCGGCGCGTTTCAACGAGGAAGATCGTCCTGATCCTCGCGATGCAGACATTGTGCTGGACTACAAAACTTTTTCCTGCCACGACTCCTGGAATCCCGTTCTCTACACCTTCCAAGACACCCTCGAAAGCGTTCGCACCGGTCGAAACGCCCCATTCGATGTGCACTACCTCTCCCTCGACACAAATAAGGTAATATTGCCAGGGACACAACTTGTGCATCAAAACCCCACTTGCGCGCCACGACGCTTTTGATATTTCGCTGCATTATTTCTAACTTGGTCCTGAAACTGAGATCGCTTCGCTGCCGTTTCATAGCCGAAATGAAAATCCAACTACTATATATAGCGCTGCATTTTCCCACGTGAAAAACAAGAACTTAAATGACGGATCTTCGAGCCAGCCGAAAATATAGTACTATCGGCGTTCCGAACCCTTCTAAATTCGCGTTCCGTCCGAATTGTGGTGCATCACTCATCTATTTCACGGATGTTACTTTCGAATGTGATTTTCGATGCTCTATTGATAATAGATCGAGAAACTGGCTTCGTAGAAAATTCTCCAGATTTTCTACGCTGAAATTTGTCAATCCGATTCTGAAATTCTCACTTTGAAGACAAGTCCGTCAACTAGGCGAGTGCTGCAGCACAGTTCGGACGGAACGCGAATTTAGAAGGGTTTGGAACGCCGATAATAATACATACGTGTTCAACAGATGGACGTCCCTGCGATCGAATTATCGCTGAAATATGCTAGTGGTTCCCCGCCATACTTTAGTATCTACTTCGTCCCAGTTCCCAGGGCGGGCCTGGATCAACTTTCTAATCGCATTGACATAAAGGCGACTTACTTGTTTTCCAGTCAAATCCGGCTCAGCCCAAGGCTGTCAGCAATAAGCGTAAGTGCCATCAGTTTTTGTCGGGGGGACATAGAGCGACGGAATATCTCGGTGTGAAATGTTTCTTTTTCTGTTTTTTCACCATAAGGTATTCAAAACTGAACGTAATTCGCCGCACTTGAGCCTCGGACTGTACAGCACAAGTAAATGCTCACTTCAGTACAATGGAAAAGGAAGACCTTCATCTAAAAGAACCAAGAACAGCAGAACAGAAATAAGGCATCACAGACATCGAACGCGCACAGAACACGTGACGGAAGTTAAAGAAATTGTGAGTATCATGCCTATCTATTATCTAAACGAAATTCGGTATTCCGAATGAGATGAAGCAGATTCGATACCTTTCGAATATGTGATAATCTTCCCGTCTTCCAGGCGATCATTTGCATTCCATAGTGTTGACAGTTTCGAAAACACTCCGATTTTTATCGAATAACTGTCTGTTTTCAATTCCAGTATCCTTTAGACAACCCCATGATACCAACTACTTCATACCACTCTAACCAATATTTAACTTTCCAGCTGGAAGTTCATAGGTCCAGGCTCCATTATTTCATGGACGCTAACGGCGTTGCGTGCGTTACAGTGAATATGTGCAGACCATGGCAGGGTCGATGCCTCATAACAAATGTTGGTTTTTTGATTCGTTAAAAGATTTCTTAATTCACAACATTTCTTGACACTCGGGCCGCTCAGAACAAGCCATTTCAGCTCTCGGTTGAATATCCTGACGTGGGGCGGCAGCATTACGAATCTGATGATATGCGAATACAACGAATGATATGCGAATACAACAATTTCCATCACGATGATGATGATGATGATGATAAGGATGAATAGGATAATGAGGACGATGAGGGTGAAGAGGAAGATGATGAGGATGAGGAGGATGATGATCGACGATAATGATTTGAAGCTTGCAATCGTCGATTAATTGTTTCATTACCAGTTCGTTTTTGAGTTGCATTTTATATATATATATTTATTTCCAACAACAATAATGTACATTGCGGGGAGTGGATATGGGGGGAAACAATTCAGTGGAGTGGTTGGATTTTTACCCGTCATATATGAAACTCGGGTTGGGTGGTGAAAATTAATCGTGAATTAGAGGTTGTGGAAGTAAGATATTGGGGTCGAGAGCAAGAATACATCCTCGGAAAATGTCACTACGATTACAAGATACGATGTGGGGTGGCAAGTCATTCCATATTGAGATCACACGTGTAATGCAAGATGAGTGTCTAGCACCGGATGGGATGAAAGGTAATGTGAGACGGAGATTATGACCAGTGCGTAGTGAACGGCTTAGTGGAGCTAACGTGAATATGATACCGAGCATGTATGTTCCAATCAACCGTGAAACTGTAGAGAGTAAAGTGGCGGAGATTGAAGAGCTATGAATGTGGGAAGTGGTCGTAGTCTCGGCGGACTGACTATGCCCCAAAAGGACGGTCTATCCACTTCTCTTCTTCCCAGAAATTAGAAACGACGTACGTGATATCTAATAGAAGCTAAATCACTTACCGTATACTTCGGATATATCGATTTCTGAACCCCTAATCGCAAACTGAACCACCCGCACTATCGCAAACTGAAGTATACTGTAGGAAAAAAAATTTTGAACTTCACCGAGGGGGGTACCGAAAAATTTTTTTATGATGAGGTTATTTATTCCCTGTTTCGGGGATGACTCCCATGTAGGGTTGGCTTAAGGGAGGCAGAGGCCTCCCTCAAATTCCCAGACAGACGCCGGCTAAAGGGAGGCCTCCCTTTAGCGAAGTCGCGTAAGGGAGTCGCCGTCTGTCTGGAAATTTGAGGGAGGCGACTAACTTCTAAAAAAACGCGAGTTTTGCAGTCTGTATTCCTAATTACGAGGGTGGAAACTGCTAGTTTCCTCCTGTTGACCCCTTCCCCTCTCCTCCCCCCTCTATCGCTCCCTCTCCCCTCCTCACCTCTCCTCCGCTCTCCCGCAGCTTGCGCTTGATGGTGGCCTTCCACTTGAAGTCCTTCGTGCCCTCGTCATCCTTCTCGCCATTGACCTTGGTCATTTTCTTCGTCTCGTCCAGGGAGCAAGTCTGAAATAAATTCGATCAAATAGATGTTGGCTCGCTCAACCAGCTGAATTGCAGCTGCATGACTGATGTATCCAAATATTTTTGACACATTAATTTCGTTAATTCGGCATACTGAAACTTGCATGCCCCAATGTATTGTGAAGGTTCTAAACAGCGCCTGTGCGCAGCCCCGCAAACCATGTGAATAGTTTCTTTGCATCCCTGAGATATTCGTGGGTCCAAAATGCATGACCTTGAAAAACCTGAATTCTTCAGTCCAGAAAACAAAATATCCCCCTACCCCAACTCGAACCAGCGGATTGCAAACAGCAGTCAGAATTAAGGTGCGTTTGAAGACTCCATGAATTCGATAGGTTCTCATCAAACAGAAATAGGCTAAAATATCTGGATAACAATGTTCTCCTAACAACTATCGTAGTTCCCTGGAGTCTTCTTATGTATATCCTTCAATCATTAGAATCGAGTAAAAAATAATCCCGAGCGAAAACAATCGATACAATCCCCCTCTCTCGTCTTCATTTTCTACGCCCTCCGCTTACCTCTCCCGATGCCTCCTCGTCGTCCGCTGCTTCTGCCGATTTCTCCGCAGCCTTGGCATCGATTTCGGCCTGCAGCGATAACTTGTGTACATTCGGTAGTAGTTTCTACCATCAACGGCGGATAAAGTCCCAACCCCCTTCCAAACCGGAAGCTTCTATTGGCTGAAACCAGAGGCGGGGTCCCTCTCATTGGCTGAACTTGAAGCTTCGTTTTCAAACCCCCGATCCCCAATCCCATCCATTTTTTCTGGCCTAGCCATAGCAAGAGCAAAAGACAAGGGCGAGATACGTGTAATATGAAGAGACACCAGACGTCAAAGATCATGTTTCTGGGCCAGGGCGAGATACATGTAATTTGAAGAGACGCCAGACGTCAAAGGATCATGTTTCTGGGCCAGGGCGAGATACATGTAATTTGAAGAGACGCCAGACGTCAAAGAACATGTTTCTGGGCCAGGGCGAGAAAAGGGCATTATTTCGAAACCCCCTCATGGCAGGATCCACGACAAGAATAGTTGAACTTTGGGTGACTCATCCGAGCTGGTCAGGAATGGAGAGAGAGCGAAGGAACAAGATATACCGGATGGGTGGAGACGAGAGGCGACGATGGTACATCTCAACGGGGAGACACGTGACTCGCCTGCTGGAAAGGGAATTGCAAAACATTGTTCTGGTTATTGCCCCATGCACTGATTGAGACACAATGTGACACTCATTTCACTACACTTTTTGCACGTTCTGTGCAAACAATACATGTTTCACCAATGTCAATATGATATTGCCATTAGAGACAATGACATTTAGGAGAAGATGCAATATTTCTCTTGTAAAGTGTCGATCTTTCCCATTAAATTGCCATGCCAATCACCGATTTTTTCAGATTGGAAATATTTTATCATTTTGCAAGTAACATCGTTTCAACTCTCGTACATAGAAATACATACATTATGCCCCTCATATACATTGCATCTGGAATCCACACAGGCGGTAGTTGTTCTCTTTCATGGCTGCCAGCGAGTTATAGTTGGTAAATGTGGGGCACTAAAATAGAGGTTGTGAAAGTATACCAAAAAACGCAAATGTGCAAGCAATATCGCAACATGTTTCTTTATGTATATTATAGTGTCTCATTTGTTGTTCCGCGAGTAACCCCATTTCCACCCTCGCAAACAAAAGGATGAGATGACACACACGTTTTTATGCACCAGTCTGCATACATTCGGTTTTCAGTGACATTATTAGGTTTATGATTCATATCTTCGTGATTTCCGCAACACAAATCCCCCACAATTCCCCTCGAGTTCTATTCTGTTTTCGGCGAGGGTCAAAGGCAGTGCTTAGAATCTATAAAGAATGAGGAGCCACCGAGAAACATGGACAACGAGAGAGGAGTGGAGCGACATAAATTGCTTATGAAGAGACACATGCAATAGAAAGATACAGACAGATGATTCATGATCGTGTTTTCAAGGGGCTCCAGTGCAAAAAATCGCCAATCCAAGGGCATATTTCATGTTATTGGCATACGTAGCTCACCATGAAATGTTGAAAGAAAATAATCACGCCACGATGCACATTCTATTCACATTGACTAGGCGTCCTTTAGACAGCATTTCCAGGCGATTCATGGTCACTGGAACAACTGAATGCACAAAGGCGCGGTAGGGACAAAGAGAACCGTCGCGAGATACTTCAACGCCCAATCTTTAACCACGAAATAGGAGCTAATACATGGAAGAGAGAAAACAGAAATCGGAAGAATGCAGCTACATCCCACATACTTTGTGGCGAATATAAAGGAATCCGATAATCTTCACGGATGCTCTCCACAGTCTTCAAGCCTTCCAAGGCAATTCACGACTCGTAAATGTATCGACCGGTTTTATACTTGTGATTAACCAAATTCAGTGGGAAGAGTGGCCGAATATTGTAATTATTGGGTGTGAGGAAAAATTTGTCGAGGAATAAAATCAGCAAGTTGCAACACGATATTCTTTGCATCGATCAAATGAAGTTTTGAGGGCTGGAAATTTTGCTGGCCATATCAACCAACATATCAGCAACAGACGCGTATCGTGTATTTATATTAACAATAAGATCTGCCTCTGCAAAACATGGATGATGCACAAAACAATGGCATATTTTCGGGAAAAATCAACCCCATGCTTTGCGATCAGAACGGATATAAAATGCTCGAACGCAAACGTATCAATATTTTCAATCGAGTCTAGAGTTGCCATCAGATTTTTGTGCTTCCATGCAATGCACTATCTATCTACCTATCAGCCACGCATCCTTTATGCCCACGAGTTCCTAGCTCTTCAGCATTGTAAAACTCGTCTAGTTTGCTTTCTGATAATATTTGTCTTTGCAAAAAATTCTCATTTCTAATAAAGTGTCCGATTTGAGCCCCCATAAAGAAGCGAAAACTGTGTCGATACAAGGCGTTAAAATGCATGGTAGAGGAAACGTGCTAACCAAATGTTGAGAGTTGGATGGGAAGTGCTTTACTTGTAATGAAGCGACTCGAAACACAGGAATCCGCATTGGCGACGTGACTCGCCTTTCCAATGGGCTCAATGATAAAATAATCGCA
>JACMIG010001616.1:0-19254 GCA_014805385.1 Levipalatum texanum
TGGTTACGGTAGAAGTTTTCTCGAGACCCGAAGTCGTTTGGTCAAGGTCCCAGGTCTTGAGGACCCTTCTATGCACATGTCGTAACGCAGTTACAGACAGACACACACGCCCTTTATATAGTAGTAGATAGTGTTTGCACGGCACTATGTTCGTACGCATAAAAAGTGAGACAGCGCCAAAGTATATTCGAGTCGAAACTATGTAGTATGTACATGCCTGCTACTAGATAAATGTGTCTGTGCGTGTATCCGTTACACATAATCAGCGCTGAATACTAAATGAAAATGAACGGTGAGTGTTTGAAGTGTAGAACATTTTCAACAGATGGTCATCATAATGTCCATCGGCCCCATCCTCATTGGCCTTCGCGCACTCGACACACCAGAAATCGTTGGAACGATCGGCAATCTAATGATGCCCTATTTAATGTGCGGAATTGCCTTCCTCCTCAGCTTCCAGTTCGTATACCTCTACTTCATGATTTGCAGGTTTTTTTTATCTATCACACCACAGGTTTTTTTTATCTATCACACCTCCATATTTCAGGCCCAATTATTTTGACCTTTTGTATGGCCGTCCGCTGAGAGGGGTTGCAGCAGCGATAGCAGTATTTGTGGTGACTCTGTCGACATGCTCCGTGGCCCTATCCCATCTCACGCCGAATGACACGACTCGGGCAGTATTTGCACCCCTCATCGTCCATATCATCGGACGTCGCATCGATGAGCCGCCACTACCGGGATATATTGGAGTAATTACGAAAGGGGTATGACGTCACGTTTGAAATAATTCCTTTTGTTCATTTCAGAGCGCTGCGGGCGAAGATGGCATCATGTTCATGATCGAAAATGCGGTCTTCATCTTCGAAGTTTCGATTGCGATCGGCATTTCCGTATATTGTGCAATAAAAATCGTCGCTGAAATCACTGCCACATCGTAAGTTTGGAAAAATAGCATGGATAGATAGTGCCGCTGCAGATTCAACGCGTCGGTCTTCAAAGGGCGGGCACTCAAACAGTTGTTTATTGCACTACTTGCTCAGGTAACATTACACTATAAAGAGTTCCATTTTATTGATTGCAATCGAAGCTTCCTTATCGCTAGGAACCGTATTCTCGCAAAAATTTCTCATTACAAGTTTTATGTTTATACATTGCCCGCAATCACTTCACGAGTGTTTTGTTTGGAGAAAAAAATTAACTCTTTAGGGTCCGAAAATTTTTTCGCTCTATACTTTGACAAGTTGTTGAATGAGGCTTCCACCACATGGCTGTACTTGATTTATGTTCTGCAGAGTCTCGTTCCCATCGCACTCGCTTACCTCCCGGCCATTGGAATCTTCTCAACGCTTTTCATTGATCGCGATTTCGTGACAACCAGCGATATGTGAGCAACGATCAGTCCCGTTAGAATGTTCAAATTGTCAGTCTCTTCCTCATCACGACGCTGTATCCAGTCGTGGAGCCGATCGTAATCATCGCATGCATTCCGCCGTAACCTACCAAGGCCATCTAACCTCTTTCTGATACCCCAGATACCGAACGAGGATCACTCGTCAGTGGGTGCGGCTCCGTGGAAGATCAACTGTGGCTTCCGCCAACATTCAGATTGCTTGGAATAGTCGCATTTAGTATTTCGCTTAAGTTTTAAATATCAAATTTTATAATTGATAAAAAAAAAAGTCAAAGATCCCAGCGTTTCCATTTATCCGCACCACACATGCGGAACCAATAGTAGTAAAAGGCGCCAAGCCCCGACTACCAACACATACTTGGTAATTAATTTTAGCCATACGAGTAGAACGTTTTGCAATAGATGGCCTTTTCGGCCGCTGAGAGGATTAGGTGTGGTTTTCAGTGTATTTTGCACGAGGGCGATAATTATAGATTACGGACGGCTAATTCCAACGAAAGAATTTTTGAGTTTCTATAATATATGCAATGCTATCACAAATCAAGATCCACAACGGTGCAGATAGGTCTTTATTCTTTTTTTAATCTAATATTTCATCTCCGAACTACAGTGAAGCCACTGGTTGGTTCAATAGAATGAACAGTCATAATATTTGTGTGACGGATTAGGGCTCTAATGGCATCGCGCACAACCTGCAATAATTGCAATTCAGCCGTCTGCTGAGGGTTCCAACGCGACAATACGAAGCAACCTTCAGGAAGTAAATGGCAGACGATCCGAGTGAGTGCGTACTGCAATACACCTTTTCATATGCTTGATTAGGTGAACAAACGAAAAGAGTATTTGTCCTAGCAAGCGGATAACGACGAGTAACGGAACGGGAATGCTCTTAAACACTTCAAAAGTAATAGATGCGAACAAATACGCCAGCGGAAGAATCATGAACAGCATGCTGTTTAAAATCTGCAACCGTGTAAGCATTGTTGAAATTGTGAAATGAGATTGTGTTGCTTGATTGATAGATTTGCTGAGTAAGGAACCTTAGAAGAGAAAATATTCCGAATTGAGGTAAAGGTTGAACGATACAGGCAGCCCTCTCTCACAATTTGTGTCCCTCACCTGCAGGTCGATAATTCGTATAGCTCTTTCATGAGATCGTTGAGTAATGCGCGACAATGTTGCCTTACAATTAACGCGATCATCTTTTTTTCGTGTCCCTAACTTGATGTGCCATTCGCTTCAGTTCGCGATGAGCGCTGATCGAAAATATGGGAAGGACTGGTGCTGTTAGAAGTATGCTCGCGCCCAACAGAATCATAGCTGAAATGGGGATCTGAAGGATATTGCACCAAGTCTTTGCAGTTTATCCACTGTCCCAAGTCACTGTCTCTGCCGAGGACGAGAACAGAAGGGCATCGGAGAGTCCATGAGAGGTACTATTTCTGAAAATAAACTATTAATCCTTATTTACACCCTCAGGTGTTGAAACTGCTTACTTCAGACACCTCCTCGACAGAAAGTGTCTGAAAGGCGACACTGTCCGATTGCGGAACACTACTGGTCATACACAGTTAACGATAAGCGAGCGGAAGAGTCTTTGGCAAAAATCGTGGTCGCAACGCGAATGAGTGTACGAGTAGAGTCAATTATGAAATTTATTTTCACAATTTTGTTCCGACTAACAATAATATTGGGGAAACAAACACGAAAACACAGAAGGGAAGTAGACTTTTTTAAAATTAGATGTTCTATGCTGCGGCTATATAGTGAAGGAATACCACCTCCTCGGAATACGACCAGAGTGCAAATCCATGCAAGACAATGTCAAGGTCGTCAGTTTGACATCGACGTTTTCACCCATTTGTTTTAATTACTGGATACCTGCTTCTACGACTCCTTCAAACGTACCTCTAGCTCTTCACTTGCAAACGTTGCTTCTCCGCCCCATAGTGCGAATCCAACAACATTAAGAAGAAGAACCAAAAATATTGCGGCGTAGAAACAGTATTCGAACCTGTCAACACTTATTGTTAGAATAAAAGTTTCTCCACTAACTTTTTCGACATCTTCATTCAATTTCCCTTATCGAGTATTTGCTGATGAACATTCACAGCGAGCATTAGATATAGCGAGTCTGACGTGATCGTAGCGAAGCCTTCCACAGCCTATTATTGTACTGCGATATATAAGATAGGTGCAACTAAAAAGTAGGGTGTAGTAATTCTCGCCTGCTTGTACAGTGCACTCTTGCGTGCAGGGAGTGCACTTTACAGGCAGGCGAGATTTAGTACACCAAACTTTTTAGTGCACCTATCTTATATCTTGACTTCGGAATACCATGAAGGTCGATTTGGGCAGCCCGCGGCCGCACAGCCATCCTTGACAAAGCATCACTGGAATGGGAAGCAGCACCCACAGCCGAAAGGCAAAGCACATCCAAATGTCTCCGAAAAGGAAGGAAAGCTGCTATCGAGTTTTATTAATGATTCCAGGGAAACTAGCCTGCTGCAGGATGCATAGGATGCGATTGTCGCGCCGCAGATGTGGAGAATGCTTCCAGATCAGAATTATCAAGAGGGGGCGCACAAAGAAAACGGCAAGAATTCCAACACATATTTGGCACCTGGGAATAAGTAGTAGGGTTTTTAGTTTTAGTTTACGTGTTAGTCGCAACAAGATAGTCGCGGTCCCATTCTAGACCAAATAGAAGAAAACTCATATTGAAGCTGGATTGTGTGCGGAGTTACAATGGCAATGTATTGCTAACTCCAAACATTCTGATTTAATTCTCTGGACGTGACATTCTGCAAAAAAAAACTTTTCTTATTTGCTTCCCTATCCGCAGACTGGAAATGATTAAAAGGCAAGTTCATAAAAAGTCATGATGGATATTGGTGTCGAACGCATTATGAACGTGAGACTTCCGAAAAAAAGAATGCAATGCTGACAGTGATGCAAAATCAAACTCATTGTCAGATTAGAGTTTGTAGTCGTTATTATCCGAAGCAGATGTAGAAATGCGGTAGCTGAATGTTGGCTGTGCGATCTCTCGGGAATTTGTCTTGGGACCGGTTGTGCCAGGTCGCAGTAATTACTTACACACTCCTCTGGCTCTTGGCAATACACTGTTCAGGGCTATTCAGAAACTAGCACGAATATGCTCGTGCACCCGAATCCACGGCCGGCGGCGCTTTTGCCATTGGTGAATTTATCAGAGCCCCATAACAAAGGATATTTAGACTCGGTGATATAACTATTTCTCATTGCTCCGCAGCTTTTAGCCACGCTTGAGTGGGATTTAGAACAGGACAATTCCGATATTGCGTCAGAATGTCATTGTAGTCGAGAAGGAACTTGAATGCTAGCCAATAAAGCATTACTTCCAGAACCCAACTGTTTTATCATCATGCCCACAAAATAATAAAACTAAAAGGCCAATAGAATAGAGAGGAAAATTTCTTCGACACAATATGCGTACAAAATCCCTCAGATTAAAAAGTTGGGTGCAGTAAACTTCCCCTGCCTGTAAAGTACACTTCGCATACGCAAGAGTGCACTTTACAGGTGGGGGAAGTTTACTACACATAATCCAGGGGGTATTATATTCGTTCAAGTTGCCTTCTAGATGGCTCGGTATTATACTGTTTGGGTGAATCGCAACATCACGGATCATTATTATCCTTTATTCGAACTATCCTACTCTATTGAGGTAAGGGATTCAATAGACCTTCATAAGGGAACTAGGGCACACAAGGGAAATGTATTCTCCTGGACACACGGAATTGTCGTAGTCATCCAATGTTGAAATTGTTGCATTATCGTAGCTCTGTAGGTATATGGTTTTCGATTGAAAATACTTTCAGTTGCTTGGAATGGTCTTCTTCGTCGCGTTATCGCCAGTCTTCTACGAGTCCGTCATCAGAGCTCGCCTCCTTCACGCCAACATCCGAATCATGGCCATCATCATGCACTTCCACTACTTTGTTTCCCTACTATGTCGCATCGTCCTGATCGGATATCAACATCTCAGTTAGCAGTCACCCTTAAAGAAGGACTGGGAGCAACTTCTCGACAAATTGCCAGTCTTATTGGGAGCGCAATTTTCCAGGAAATATGGCATCCGCATTCGTCGATGTCTGGACAAATGCACTACCATTAAGACTGGCAATTTGCCAAGAATTTCTTTTCTTTTAAACATTTTTCCAGATATCCCACTCCGCGAAGACGACGTTACACTCGGAGTTTGTGTTATATGCCGTCGTATTGTAATGCCCTACATATGTGCATCATTTGGTGCCATAGCTTTCGAGCGCATCATTGGAACATATTTTTGGAGATGGTGATTAAAAGACGTAGACAATGATCAAGTATTACGGTTCAGGTACGAGCATCAAGGACGAGGAACTCTCCTCGTGGTTGTTCCCATATTATCTGTTAATTATCTTCTCGCTCTTGGGATTTCGTCCGGACTATACTTTGGTTCTCCAATCGAAATAATACCAAACATATTAAAATATTGCAGTCGTCTACGACCTGAACGCCACGATACTGTTGGAAGGGCTTCTTTTCGGAAAGAGCCTTTGCGTTAGTTTGTTTCATTGGGGAGTGCACGTGTTTTCAGTTGGCGTTTATCCTCGTCATATATAATAGGAGAGAGGTAAAGCGTCTGGAACTGTTCGGCACGTCGTATTCGATAAATCGCCGCTTCCAGATTCGCGAAAATCTTCAGATGATAAAGGTGACCTTTAAAGAAGGAGTAGGAGAAAAGATCCGTGTCCGTAAAACAATTGGGGTAAGTGTGGCTAAAACGCAGACACAGGCCAAAGTGCAAGTGCACGCTGGCCTGTGTCTGCATTTTACAATTAGTCGCGTTTGCCCCAGCTGTTTTACGGACACGGAACTTTGCTCGAACTCCTTCTTTAAGGAAGCCTCTACTTCTAAAATGTCTTTCGTACTAAATATGTTCACTTGTCGACCATTATTCAAACACAGAAAAATTGGACACATTTTCAGACACTAATTGCACTGATTCGCCCAATTATCATAATCACGACGGCGATGTTTGGTCTCTTCGGAGTGTACTTGTTCACACCGACGAAATTTCGACTCGTGCGCTACTTCGCTGTCGGCCTCTACGACATCAGTATTATGGCGTGTGTCCTGTATTTGACCATCTCAATTAAAGATGGGTTGGAAAAATTTTTACACCAACTCTTCTTAAATAAATCACTGGGAAATCCCGGTTGAACATAGGAAAGGCTGTATTCCGCTTAGGAATCTTTCTCTCCGACCATATTTTTAAAAAGTTTTCATAGGTACTTTTCGCTCCGTCACGATAGACCTCTTACATTAGTCACAAACTATACCTTTTGTGCAGCGGAACTAAAACATTATACTTAACTGCCTCTATATTGCATGTAGCTACGCCAACGTCCTCTTTATGCTGTTCATATTGCGTCAGCCTACATTCGCGGACTCGGTGACAAATACTGCTTCCTGCATGGGGATCACGTGTAGTTTCCAGGCTCGCCAGTCATCGTTAGGGAGGCTTTTGCTAAAGTTGCTGAGAAAACCACAGATACAGTGAGTGAACGGCGTCTCTCGCATATTCGACATTCAGCAGCCCCTCCATTATTACTACCAGGGAATCTGCCCATGAGACGAATATCTACTTCAGCATGCTACAGAAGCAGATTGCTTGAGAATGTATCAGTCACATATGCCTGTTTTCTAGTGCAAATGTATTCTGACTAGATGTTGAGTTGGTATTGTCAAGAACCCGAAGCGTTCTAATTCCCACGCTAGCGTGGGAAAATTCTGCTATTGATCTACCACAGTTTTATGACCTGTTGGCTTAGAAACGGGTCGCGAAGGGGTATTTGAGTATTTCTGAACCATACTGGTAGCATAATGGCGGTAGATCAATAGCTGCATTTCCCCCACGATAGCGTGGGAATTAGAGCGCCCCGGGTTCTTATCAATATCGATATCTTGAAGCACGATTCCATTATGACCTGATGAACTATTGAAAAGAATGCTCACCTAACATTGCACAAGTGCTAGAAAGCATCTGTGCAGAAAACTCGTGAAGGAAATGCATGCAATTACATTTCCGCACTCTCGTGAGAAGGAGAAGGATTGCGTTCTTCCCCTCCACTTCCCACGCAGCTCAACAGGATGCAGGAGGAGGAGACGAGGGACCAAATAAATTGGAGCGCTGCACACAAAACTACGACAGTCATGCTCGCTGCTCTCCTGCGCTTCCTCGCCTACGCCATCTGCGGGTCGCTCTTCCTGTGTTTAGCGGGTAGGTTGCAAAATAGAGGACAAATTAATCTTGATTATCAGGAACGTTCCTTGCGGCGTGGCTACGCGAACCGGATCGAGCGTCGAGGCATGCAATTCTGAAGGTGCTGGAATTTTGTGGCCAAGCAAAACTGCATAACCATCCGGAAGATACGGTGTTAGCATCGTGGTATCGAACATTCCTCTCGCTTTCGATCATTACGTAAGGAAGAAAATGAGGAAGCGGAGTTTGCGTCAAATCTCTATGCATTGTGCCTTTCGGTTGCAAAACAATTCTGTTGACCGACAAACAAGGAAGCTTATATTGTCGGCAAACCAAATGCGTCTAAATTCCCGATCCGTCCGCCCTGTTCCCTCTCCATTGAAACAGATATATCTCGTCGTCTGAATGCAGGAGAGTATTTCGCGCCTAGATGCGAAGTGAAGACGAGTTTGGTTCGCTGCTAATATTTCTTTTCAATTGGCCGATGTCTCTTTACAGCTCCTTTCAAGCGGCCTCATGGCTGCATTCGGTGTCGCCCTCATCGGATTTGCCGTCAAGGATGCCATCAAATCAAGGCGCGACTCGCGAGCCCGCATCAAATATCGCTATGGACTGCGGGATCGTGCGTTTGTTGACCGTTGACTCCTTCGACGCTTCCCAGAAGCTGCGAGAGAATAACACCGCCTAGAGAGATTGCCCATGCTATTACCGCTGCTGAGAGAATCCAAAAAAGTATCTTTGCGGTTCAGAACGCGTCTAATATAGTTGCCTGGTTCTTTCTCCATTGGAAAGAACTTATTGTCCGGAATTAAAATGATGCGGAGGCGACGCGCGAACTACCGCGCGGTAAACAGCGTAATGAATGTAATCAATCACTCATTGGGCTGCTTACCGCTGGGTAGTTCGCGCGTCGCCTCCGCATCACTTTAGATACCGGGCAATTCAAGGATTGGAGAGAAATGCGTCAATATCACTTCGAACATTTTATTCCACCCGAGAAAGAGCCCAATGGCGAATTTCAGACGCCGCCGCGGAACTGAGACTCCGTCGCGAATTCTTGCGCATGGCTGCACGACGGGCGAGCCATCAGTGAAGAGGATAAATTGCCACTGATTGTCTTCCCTTACGGTCTGGCAGCGTGGGAATTAGATTCCCGGTACAATTCTTCATTCGAACAATTTACTAAAGATTGAGATTGAGTCGAGATAAAATGGTCATGTTCTAAAGTGGAAGTCCGTCCTGTTCTCCTTCGCCGTTGCTTCCGACATTGCTGATGAGTGCTCTCATGCTCTTGAACTGCCGCATGAGCTCCATGTGCTTCTCGCATTCGAGGTGCTCCATGCGCTCCACTTTCTGAAAGATTGGCGATTTATAAATTCTACAAAGTGGGGCTGGAACAGTTTCAGAGCAAGCATTCAGTCTCACACCTCATCAATTGCAGCAGTGGAGCCAGTCTTGTGCCCCTCTCTCTTCTTCACTCGCTGTATCTTGCGCCAGAGTGCGTGTCTAACCTGCCAAATAAGGCCACCCCATAATTACAAACTAATCCTTCCAATATCCTAAGACATCTGCGAGACTCGGGAGATCAGTATTACACAGAACATTCCTAGTTGCCATGTCCTACCCTCGTCATGAGTTGCGGGATGACGCTGTCGATGTCGAGGACGGCGCGGTCGATCTTGTACGTGGCCCCATCGACGTTGTACTCCACGAGCAGCTCCAGCGATCCTCCACGGATCCGACCTGAGAGTGAATAGGCCGGACAATTTCGAGCACCCAGATGGCCTCGAATTCCCAATGTGCACTATGTGGAAGAGAATAAGACGGGGGAGACAACGAAAGAAGAATAGCGTCCACTAATCGACTCCAACTTATTGTCCGGTATTAAAGTGATGCGGAGGCGACGCGCGAACTACTCAGCGCTAAACAGCGAAATGGTCTATTTTCAAGCGCAGAAGATAGATCATTTCGCTGCTTAGCGCTGAGCAGTTCGCGCGTCGCCTCCGCATCACTATAATACCGGACAATATGCGGAAGAGAATCAGACGGGGGGAGACAACGAAAGAAGAATAGCGTCCACGAATCGACTTCAACTCACCAGTGATCTGCTCCAGTGCAAAGTACTTGAATGGACCCTCCTTTGTCAGCCAGTATTCTCCCGAATGCATGTCGATGATGGCCATGACTCCCTGAGCGAAATTATATTGACCCGTTTTCATAGAACGAGCGTAGACTAATCACTTACTTCTTCGTTGAAATAGTTGCCGCGTCCAACGACTGCCAGATCCTCTGATACCACCGCGATGTTGAAACCATTCCACAGTTCCTTGAACGTCAATATATGTATTGATCTAGATATTGTCCGGCATTAAAGTGATGCGGAGGAGACGCGTGAACTATTCCGCGGTGAACAGTGTAATGATTGTAATCAAGCCCCTGTAGACCATACATGCGCTTCTTATATTTAGTTCGCGCGGTGCCTCCGCATCACTTTAATACCGGACTATTGCCGTTCGCAAAAATTGCAATTGCTGTTCGCGCAAATTTCCATTGGAAAATCAGCAAAATCTAATCTAACCTTAATCGACGTGCCTCCGATCCTCCGGAATCCACTGGGGTGAACTTGGTAAAAGTCGCAGTCGAGCGTCTGAGTCGAGGGAATGTTGCGGGCAACGGCGAAGACTCCTAAAGCCAACTTTGATTTATCGATTGGTTACTGAAATTACCGTAATTGGCGCAGAACATGCGGCTGTCATTCTGTGCTGCTTCCTTGAAGACGAGGCGACCGTAGGACGTGCTGTCAATGAAAGTGTTCACAGAGCCACATTCGAAAAACTTTTGCAAAACTACTAATAACTACAGACTGAACCGACGGATCAGATATCTGACCTGATTTTGAGAAGGTTGGTATCATGATGCGAGAAGTATGTCGTGCCATCGAGTTCGTACAGAGGATAATGCGCTACTGCTGGGAAAGTACCCTGCAAAATCAATAATTGGTGCGAGTATTTCAGCCTCCTGCAGGTACTGCTTTAGAATTATCCATACCTTCTCCTCGGAGAATTGTCCCCTGCTGTACTTCAGCTTGAGATACTTCGGAATGCGCCAGTCGTAATCCACGACGTAGATGACCGTGTCGGATATTGATGAGACCCCTAGAAATCTATGATAACGCCGCGGTTCTGAGAATATGGAACCCACGTTGCTCATTCGTTTCCAGGACAGACGATTCAAACTGCGACACCTTCTTCCAGCTGCAAAAAGCTCCTCATTCTATCCGAGACAACGTTTTCAAGGAGTAGAGCCCCACTTCTTGCCAGACTCATCGCAGGTAAGCCCGAAGAGCTTTGTCCGGAAGTTGGCATAACCGAGTTGAACGGGCGCTCCGTAGGCACCGTGGAAGCCGAGGGAGCCCTTCTCACTTTTGCAGACGAAGGCAAAAGGCTCTTTGAAGGTGAGCTTCATCCGAGATTCCTACAACTTTTGTTCCATAAACACACTGACGACGAATTTCCAAATGAGTGAATTTATGCAAATTTCGACGACACAGCTGATTGGAGCCGAAGATGGTAGACAGTGTGTACCCTCGAAACACGCATAATGTATCATTAACGCCCATATATAATGTATCATAGCGGATCATAAACAGAAGATAACGATTGCAAGCAATTGTCCATTAATTGTGATGGGGCGCGGGGGTTAATAGGAGAGAGCGAATCGAATGGGGGAATGGCGGAGGCACTGCCATGCAATCGACCCCTCTCAACCCCTGAGAATCGACAGAGAGAACTTACTAGCCGGCTTCCTCCCGTCGCCTCGTATCATCGCTATCAATTGTCAAATGGACTATTGAGACAGTCGAGATTGATGTGCTCCATTGCTGTACTCTATACCCTACAGTTACATGCATTCTTCCGCTGACCAACCTGCATGTATAATTTTCTACAGGTACGAAATACCGAGAGGAAACCGCGAAGTATTCTGGGGTACTTGCTGTCGCATATGCGCTTGATTCCCTTTCTTTGTTCGTAACCCTTTTCTTCGGTGATACAAGAGTTCAATTGGAACACTCTCGCTCGACCAGCTCGTCGAGTCAATGTTTTACATGTGTGGCGCAGTTCTAAAATGTCGGTCCTTTGTGTGAGAGGTTCGAGGTTCTATTCCTCTCCGTGACAATGTTTTTTGCACAGATGCGTTCTACGAGTTCATTGGGTTCTAGGAACTGATCTGAGGACGTTCATTTCATCATAGCACACCACATGCTAGGCACCACACTGATGCCTGGCATATTCCTGAAGCTCTGAGAAAACGTCGTGATAATATCCGACACCGAACAAGCATATCAGTACTCAACTTAATTCTTACGAATTAATTTCCGCATAGTATTCTATGCTTGCCGATTCTGTATGCTGAATAACGTTCCGTTCCTCTACCATGAACACCCACAGCACGATCATCAGTTGCTATAAGCTTGGAGTTTGCTCATTTGGGGTTTTCGGCAACGCATCATTCATTATCATAGCCATTCTTCACAAGGAAATTCGAAGCAACCGCACTATTCTACTTGCTTGTCTGTGTTTTTGTCACGTCGTCTGTAACAGCTTCGAAATCCTCGACGGAGTAGGAATATTTCACAGCACCTCCAAAATTCGGCTTGCAGATTCGATTCTTTTGAGGAGTACAAACAACAAGGAAAGAATGCTACAACCACATCTTCTTGTTTCTTTATTTCACTTCTCATCAAGCATTTCTATACGTGGTATTGGGGTTAGATCTGCTGTACTCCATCAAGAGTCCCATAACGTAGTGAATAACATTGCAATATCATTTGACATTTTCAGGTACAAGCAAAGAGGTGCTTTTCCATACTGTGTACTTGTTCAAGTTCCTCCTGCTTTAATGGGATTCATGGTCATGCTCGGGCCGATGCTCGAGCCAGATGAAGATTACCCAATTCCGACGTGTAACCCTCCTTGGGCGCTTACGAAACAGGTTTGAACTTCGCCCATTGCTTGCCCGGTGACAAGTTTTGGTCCAGGTCAATCAGATTCGAGGCATGATCAACATTTCTTTGTGCTTCGTCGATGCATTTATATTCAGCCTAAATATTCGGGCGCTTCGTCAGAGTTGGTCTGCTTTCAGCGCATTTCACTACTTTTGCAGTCTTTTCTGGCTCTTCAACACCTAACGCCAAGCAGCGCAAAGCGATCAAAGCTACATTTACGGTTTTCGCAGTCTACGCTCTCACCTGGTAATGTTTCTGCGTTTCTCTTTGACCGAACTATCTTGAAATAGTCACACATTTTCTCTGAGTAGCCAACCCATCGGCAAAAGCCTGGATGTGTAAGTTCAATCTTGTGTCCAATGAGCTAATTACAGGTTCACTGCTGTTGCAGTGCTCAATTATTCGGCAATTACTTCTTCTCGTGCTTCTCTGTTGACTCTCTATGTCGTAATTCCATGAACGATGCCCAGAGAAGACTCTATTTTTAAGACCATACCCGCAGAGCTGTCACAAGTTCAGACGTACTATGTATTCTTCGCTGTCAGCTCGGAATACCGCCGTATATTCATGAACATGGGATTCTTCGGAGTGGTTTCATTCCGCAAACAAAGCAGCGTTCATAGTTGGAGAGGCAACATTTCAAAATTCTGAATGATTCAAACTGCTGTTGCGGTTTCACCTGAGAAAAAGCGTGTCAGATAAAAATCGATTGATTACCGAGCATATATGCTATCATTGTAATTTTTACATACCAGATCGCCGCAAGGTTCCATCTTATCTTTCGCATTTCTCAGTAACAGTTTATTTATTTAAAATGATTATTTCAAAGGTGAGGCTTTACATGTAATAGATCATCCAGTCTTCACATGCAAACAACGTGCATTTCGACGTGTCTGTGGAGTCAGGCGGGGAAGCAAGGAAACAAACCGAAAATTGGCTGCCGTGAAATATCGCAGACATTCACCAAAAGCAGATTATGTCTAGAGCGATCAGGAAGTGTCGTAGCGAAAATTGCATTGCTATTTTCGAGCGGTTGGAAATGTGCGTGACGTTTGGAGAAGAATTCTCGGTGGGCGGTACACCTGGAGTGCCTCTCATTCTGTATCCCGAAAAGGATCGCTAATGGCAAACTCGTCAGTGGATATTGAATACCCAGTCATTGCTGAAGGGTACGCAAGCTGGCAGGATAGCTGGTGCCGCAATAGTCGGGTAGCCCATAACATGGTAAGTATGCACTATTGTCAGCGGAATAAAAGTTCCGGACAATAGGCTCATCGCCCTACGATCTCTCTCAACTGTTCTCTCGTTTCTCTCAGAGAACAGTGGAGAGAGATCGTAGGGCGATGAGCGTATTGTCCGGAACCTTTATTCCATGGACAATGCTCCCTCTATCCATGAACATTTGAGGCGCATTTGCTCGGCGACAATGATAATGGATTTAGAAATCCCGGTTTCATCTTCCATTGACCATGTTGCAGAATATCGCGCTGCTCCCTGCGGCAGATTTCATCATGCCCGCCCGCAATCCGATTCGTATTGTCTTCGTAACGTTTGGGATGGCCTCTAATGGTAAGATCTCTCTCCCAATAAATATGTAGTCGTAACATTCGGTGTCAAAATAATTAAGACAATTATCAAGAACTCATACCATTAAAGAAGGAGTAGGAGCAAGATTCTGGTCCATAAAACAGCTGCGGCTAAAATGCAAACATAGTCGAAAGTGAAAGTGCAGTTTCGCCTGTGCCTGCGTTTTAGATTATTTTATCCACAATGGGCACAGCTGTTTAACGGATCGGAATTTCGCTCGTTCTCCTTCTTTAAAATATCTTTGTCCGTGTCATGCTTGTATTACGTTTGAACCACTTTCAGTGTTCCTCGGCTTCATCCTTCTCCGGCCATCCCTTCGTGGAGTCTTCTTCAATCGCATCCTCATTGTCATGGCTGTACTTGACTTGATCAAGCAGGCACTGTATATCGGAGTCTTCTTCGTGAGCTTCAGCGCTGATATGAATAAGCAAAATAAAAAAAACAGCAGAATCTCGAAAAAAAAACACTTGTTTTTTGGATATCTGTCGGAAATTGCACAAAAATCCTTTTTTTTAATTTTGAGTCCTGATATCATGTATTCTTCCTTCATTCAGTTCGATCCCTGCAATCCGCTCTATCGCTCCATGCTTGGAGTGTTCATGATGTGGCAAGGGGACGTCATCGTTGAAGTACGTATTCTTTGAGGCCACAACGTAGCACTCCAATGACTAGATATAAGTCCATTGCATGTGCTGTATGAGTGAATTGCGTTTGAGCGCAACAGCGCCAAATTGCATTACACAGGGCTTCCACTTCACGACTCTATGGCTGGACGCGTGGATTACGGTCGTGCGGTTCGTCTATGTTTAAAATGGACAATTTGGCTAGGAATATTTGAACGATACCTATCTGCGCGCAAAACAAACCTGCACTAGAAACCATGACTGAGTGGATGGTAAAATGTACAAACTTCAAGCTGCATCACGATGAAGACGACGGTGAACCACTTCGAGAAGCCGCTGGGTCTTGCCTTCATTATATGCGCCTCCCTTGCTCTCGGATGGGCGACGCGCATTTACGATCTTCAGAATGTAGTGGTGAGCGATCTTGTACTTACAATCAGGTGATCGCAAGGAATGTTCCGGCTCTTCAGTACGTATCGTTCTCAAGAGAGCTGCGTGAGAACGACGGATGCATTGGGAAGTGGGGATGGAGGAAAGGTAGGGTAAATACTTCGGCGAACAAAAGGTTTGTATTCTCAGGCGACACGGTGACAGACGTATATATCAGCCCAGTCGGCTCGTACTACGACTGCGGTTGGGTCGCTAACAATTTTCGAATGAAGGGTTTGTTTCCTCTGATAGAAAGTTATTGTCGGCGGAATTGACGATACGGAATCTACGCACATCGCCCTACGATCTCTCTCCACAGTTCTCTCGTTTCTCTAACCGCCAGACGGGTTAGAGAAAACAGAGAACTATGGAGAGAGATCGTTGGGCGATGAGCGTACATTCCGCAAGATTAATTCCGCCGAAAATAGCTTTTCAGCGCTCTTGGGAGACTTATTTCCCATCCTGATTCTCGCTTCCCTTACTCCAGTTCTACTCGCCAATCTACGCACGGTTATTCAAAATCGTCGCAGGATCAATCAGCCAACAACCAATGTATATAAACTTAAATATCGGAATAACCTGGCTTATTTTAGCTCGAATATACAACCAAGATGCTCAGCGGTTTGACCATTATATTCATTCTGACGGAAACGCCAAAATTGCTACTTATCATTAGTGTTGGTAAGAAAAAGCACCGTCCTGTAGTTATTTTTTAATTGAAAGATCATTTGAGGCATCTATCCCATTATGATCAATGCATACGAAAAGCTCTATTTCTACCTGGAGATTCTCATGCACATAAATACTGCATTGCGGATCTGGATTTGTACGAGCATGAACTTCTCATTCAGGTTTAGCTCTATCAAGTTATTCTCAATCGCCCAATCAATTCTAATTTATCGATCGGGAGGCAAAATGTCAGCTTCCCATATCTCTGTGTCCTTAAAGACTTTGTTGCTCTAATTTTGCAGGCTTCGGTTGGAATCCAGGTTCAACCAGCATGCAAAATTTCAGCTCCGTAGCCCTTTTTGTTCCGGAGATACAGAACGGGACTATGAGATAAACACAGTGTCGCGGAACGGGAAATTGGAATTGCATGGGCTCTTGGCAATAGGTTAAAGAAGGACTGGGAAGAACTTCTTGACAAAATGCCAGTCTTGAAATTCACTCCCATTAAGATCGGCATTTTTCCAAGAATTTCTTACTAGTCCTTCATTAATGAACGAATGTTTTATAGGAACGAGATGCTCTCGATATTTGGATGCAGACGTGTAAAACGGCCTGCCGTAACTAGCTCCGAACTGCAGCGTCGAGGAAGCCACATTAAGACATGTGCATGCACCAGTCGAGCAAAAGTTGTCCCTTCATCACGCTGACGCTCGATCGCACTTCTAGAGGAACATTTTTCAAGCGACTTTTTCATCAATATTCAGTGACATTCGATAACGTTTCTAAAAATGAATGAAATAATTTAACCGATGTGTTCATATTTCGAAATATCAGCAAATATTCCCGAAAGAATTTGCGAGGAAAGAAATTAAACGCGTCTAAATTCACGTTCCGTCCGTCCTGTTCCCTCTCCTTTGAAATTTGAGTTCTCTCGTCTGACAATGGGGAGCATTTCGCGCCTATGCGCGAGGTGAAGACGAGTTTGGTTCGCCGATATTATCCGCGAAGGGTGGAAAACAAAAGGGAATAGGCATCAAGCATTGGCAGACATCAACAGCCGTAAATCATTGCTTTCAATCTCTCTAATACCATAAATTATCTCTTGGGGGAATAGAAGGCAGCCTCACAACTTCAGCTTCTTTGTTATGAATCCCCACGGCATATTCATAAGTTGCTATAAAATTGTCGTGTGCACTTTCGGCGTCTTCGGCAATACATCTTTCATTCTGGCTGTCATTCTTCACAAAGAAATTCGCAGCAATCGAACTATTCTTCTCGCTTGCCTTTGCCTTTGTCATGTCGTCTGCAACAGCTTTGAAATCATTGATGGAGTAACATGATCTGGAAACAATCAATAAAAAGATTCTTGCAGGTTCGCTTTTTTCGTGGTGTGCAAATCACGAGGAAAGAATGCTACAACCACATTTTCTTGTTTATATATTGTGCTACTCATCAGACATTTCTCTACGTGGTATTAGGGTTCGATCTGCTTTACTCCATCAAGAAGCCGATTGCGTAAAGTTTAATCACTAATGTGAAATGAGGACACTTCTAGATACGGCCAAAGAAGCACGTTTCCGTATTGTTTAATCGTACAAATTCCGTCTATTACCATGGGTCTCGTGGTCATGATGGCGCCTGCCTTCTTTCCAGAGGACGATTATTACATTCCGACATGCAACATTCCATGGGCACTTACTAAACAAGTATGATTAATTCATAACATCCGGAACTAAAACTCATTTCGTTCAAGCTTAATCGGATCCGAAACTTTATCAACGTCTTATTATGTTTGGTCGATTCGATTGTGTTCGTTGTCAATATTCGGTCACTACGACATGGTCTGCTTTTCATCATGCTCTTCAAATTTTCAATTTCAGTGATCTCCGATGATACCACTATATCCAGCGTTTCCCAGCGTAAGGTGATCAAAGCTACCTTTGCAGTTTTCACAATCTACGCTCTGACATGGTAAGGCTATTGTTTGTTTTGACTTCATTCTTTCTCTGTTTTCAGGTTCTCCGCGGTTGCAATGCTAAACATATCGGCCATTCCTGCCTTATACTCTCCCCTGCTTCCGCTTTACGCTGTACGACGGAGAAATTGCAGAAGTCTTGATCTAAGCGTTGCAGACAGTACCTGCCGAGCTGTTACTAGTTCAGACATACTACGTCTTCTTCGCTGTCAGCTCGGAATTTCGACGCATTTTCCTTGACATGGGGTTCTTCGGACTGATTTCTTTTCGGAGAAAGAGCACTGTTACCACCTTGCGTTTTGCATCTACTACTGCACTCTAGCACGCTTATTATGATGTTGCCAATAAATATGCCCTAAGGAATGAAGTTGTGTTATTGTGCAGCGCCAGAGAACTTGTAATACGCGTTCCGCGAGTCGAAATTTCCGCCTCTCACATGTCAGAGCCAATAAGGAATATGTGGCTGATTTCTTCCATACTTCGGTTGGAATCCATGATCAAGTAGCTTGCCAAATTTCAGCATCAGATTCCTTTTCTCCTCGAAGATACAAAGAGAACTGTCTGCTAAATAGCACAAGTCTTTTAAAAGTTCTCTGGCGCGGCACAATATTCTGAAACGCGTTCGCAGTCCGACTCGTTATTGAGCACACTGAATTTTTAGTACCGAACCGTTTCTTAGCTAAACCCATTTATTCCCAATGTCGGAGGCGAAGACAAAGAAGGTTACAATTTCACGGATTTGTATGTTGCCTGGTGAACGGCACTAATTGTCGCAAGGGAGATGACTTGAATGCGCGACTCCTTCATGTTTTCTTTGAAACAGAAATGACGAAGGACAACACGAATCTGCTCTTTGAAGGCTGCGCGGTAGATGGGGCTGAACAGAATTCTCATAAATGTGCAGAAAACGCAAGAGGACTTCCGGCATTGTGGCCATCACGAAGTCACTACGTTTGTGAACGCAACCCATTTCCTCCCAAATACCTTGTCGTGTAGTAGATGGCGTAGTTCAGGGTAAGGACTCCATTGACGGGTAGGCCCGCAAAGAGCAGGCAAAGGAGGCGTGTTGAGGGATCTTCCTGGAATTGAGCTAGTTAATTCGGGGGAAAGAAATACAACTGATTTATTATATTGTCTGCGGAATGAACGTTCCGGACAATACGCTCATCGCCCTTCGATCTCTCTCCACTGTTCTCTCGTTGTCTGGCGGTTAGAGAAACGAGAGAACAGTGGAGAGAGATCGTAGGGCGATGAGCGCATTGT
>JACMIG010001618.1:5522-19242 GCA_014805385.1 Levipalatum texanum
AAATAAAATAAATTTTCGTTTGGCCAATTTTACCCGCTTTTGGTAAATTGGGCTTCTTCTTACCCATTCCCAATTTCGCGGGGGGGCCAACCCCCCCCCCCCCCCCCCCCGAGGCTTTAGGACCATGCTGTCCATGCTTCGTTACGCACACGAGGACAGCCAAACACGACTTGAATGAAGCAGATGACAATAGGGTGACAATTGAAAACTTTCTACATCCGTTTTAGGACCACCGAAATAATGGTTTTCAGTGTCCTTCTTTCCTTTGTTGATGCTTCATCAGGCTGCCTACACTTCGAGCACCGTTTCCCTCCTGGCCCTTGTTTGTGAGAGGTTCGTTTCTCGCTGTTGTATGATCATTCTCGTTATAACAATTTTCAGATTCTTCCTCTGCTTCTTCCCCATCATGTATAGTGACCGAAAGTGGTTGTCGCTCTACCTCGTATTCTCCATTGTTGTCGCACAGGTAAGCTCGAAAATTAGCGAACACGGCGTAAAGACTTCCTTGTTGCAGTGATGTTCACAACTAATTCTCACAAATGCATAATAAGATTATTTTACAGATACTTCTCGTGACTTCCTGTGTATATCTTATGCAGCGGGGTAAGTTCAAAGTAACACGCAGACATTCTATCCGACATCGATTTCAGTATCAGAATAGCTAATCCTGACGGGATAGACCTCAGTCTATGACACGTTGACAAAGTATGATGTGTTGGAGACATCAGATGCACATTCCGTTTTCGAAGTGCACCTGAACAATAAAACAAATCCCAAAATACTTTTAAAATTTGCAATCTTCAGATGCAAGTCGAGACATCGTAATGTTTATAGTGAATGCAGCTGAGATCGTTGCCTTCACTGTGAGTTATCATAATAACGTGTTGTGGATTTCGGCAAGAATATCAGTAATTTCCAGATGGTTATTGCCAGCTTTTTCCGGAGCAAGAAGCTCTACAAGGACTGCTATGCCAAAGTGCCGCTGGAGACCCGATATCAGGCAAGTAGAATATAGTGGCCAAAAATTGATAAAAAAATTCTGGGGGATCAAAACCAGTTTTGGTAATACAATAAGTTCATAGTTCTCGAAAATTTCCAAAAGAGGGAAGGCAAACTAAGTTTTCTCGAGGAAGAGTAAACAAAAGCAATATTCTCCCCTAATATCTATCGTAGTTCAGGTGCGAGAAGTGGTGGAACTGACTCGCGTTCTCCTTCCGATCTGTTCCATTTCACTCATCCTCAAGGTCTCCGTGGTCGTTCTCGCGTGGACGTCCTACAACGGCCCTCAGGGATTCGAAGTGGTCCACACCATACTCCGATCTGTGAGTTCGCAATGTAACCGAAAGTGTCAAGTAAAAAAGCGGTATGGAAAATACAAATGTTAAGTAGAATATCTCTCTCTTTTTACACCGGAAATCTGCGCTTCCAGGTGTGCACTACCAACTGCGCAGTGGAGCCAATACTTCTCGTTCTCCGGCATCCCTTCCTTTCACGACGCCTCGCCAACCTCCTTCAGATCAGTCGCAGGATGACACCGCGGATCGCTCCTAATGTCGCAGCCGACTGCTATTTCAGTAGCCTCCAGAAGGAATGGGCTTAATGAGACTCGAATAAATATCTAAGATCTGTTCTCCCAAAATATCGATTAAAACCATTAGCTCGAGAACATTTCGGAATGCATTTTCACTATTCCAATATTACAGCACATTTCATACCTATATATTTCAACACCCCACTGAAAACGGTTTTAAAAGTTCCTGCAATGTAGAAGTGGGGAATGTTTGCAACGGCATGCGTTGTAAACATGCCCTCACTTTTTCTGTAGTGCAAATCACCTTCAAATCACCTTCACCTTCAAAAACGAAATGAGCCTCTACACGTTTAGTGCAGTATTCGGATTGTCGTCTGCGGAAAACTGCCTGTCCGTCTGTGTTCATGTCACACTCTACGCATATCAGTATGGGACGGTGCTAATCCGGATAAAAACATTTATTTTCTTTCAAGGCAAAGACGATCGAGTATCCTTCACCCCTGGAGCTTGTATGCCAGGCAGGCGGTGGTCGCGGAGTCGAGGAAGTACATCTTGGGGTTGTCGTATATCGATGCCTCGCACCGCGCCTTGTTGACAGCATTGAGGGCTACGAAGCGTGCGGGGTAGAAGTCTGCATCGAAGTAGGGAACCATTCCTGCATATTCAAGGGGTATCTCCCTGACCCGATTGAGTTACCGTATGATAACTGTTAAAACCACACGAACTACAATATACCTCCGTAACTTGCGGGCGCACATTTACACGGCTCGCCCTTCCACGTCGAACTCCAGTCGGGCTGCCAGCTTTGGTAGTGCTTGATCTGGCCCAGCTTGACAGGCATATCTGAAGGGATTCCTATGAAATGATTGAACGGACAAGGGTCGAAACCTTTGCAGGAAAGAATTCTCTGCGGCCCCGTCGGAACTGCGAAGTACTTGCAGAACCACTTGAAGGCCTTGATACGGCGCGATTCTCCGCCTCCTCCCGGCTCTGCTTCGTCCTGAAATCATCAGTATGACCCAGTTCTTCATAATCTGACCCAATTGAATTACCGTACCTCCCCGTTGCACTCATTGTTGATGACCAGCGAGGTCGGCCCGAACATGGGACCAGTATAGCCTGCGGCGCGGTTCACATCTCCGCTGTTCCAGTTGCCTAAACATTCGACCCAATGATTTAAAAATGACTCCGTCGAACTACCGTACCCATCATGATGTCGCATGGCGGGCTTGGGTGGCTGGGGCGTCATGTAGAACCAGAGACTGGCCATGATGGAGAGGGGCGGGTCCATCTTCGTCATGACAAGGTTCGGGTTGGCTAAAAGGTCGACGGCGATGCCCTGCATTACAATGCTTCAAATATAGTAACTCCATTTTGCGCTTACCTGGGTGGCGAGCCAGTTCTGGAACATGCCATAGTTGTAGTTGTAGGAGATCTGAAAGCCTGCCTTGTCTCACCACTACTTCCTTTAAACCAACCTGGATGGCTCCACGCCCGAGGTAACAACCCGTCGTCAGGTTGGACTTGCTCCCCGAACTCTGCTTGCACCCGAACCAGTAGTCGAGTTCAGTCGACCGTGCACAATATCTACAGGTTACAGTCGTCCAATCATTTCAGACTGAAAACTCACTCTCCGCCCTTCGTGCACTCCTCTCCATCGCGTGGACGGAGTCCTGGAGACTTGGGGTCAAGGAACGACGACACTGGTCCACCCTGGGAAACGGTGTCCATCGAATTAGACAGATAAGATAAATTGGGTACCTCAAACCAGTTGAAGAATCCTCCGCGGTAGAAGCAGTTGGCGATTTCGTCGAGGGGTTTGCCCGATCTTCAATGATTTGGTGCGGAATATTGGAAGCGATGAAACACTCACCCATAGAGACCTGCGTTGTTCTCGCCCGTCTCCTGCACTGCGTGCGCGAAGAAAGCAGCGAGGTCCCGCTTGTAATTCTGCTCAGCAGTATAGTTCTGCAAAAATCGAAATCGAAAGATTCTCTACTTCCGGGAATTGAACCCGGGTCTCGCATGTGACAGACGCGGATACTAACCACTATACTACCGGAGATGTGAGTGCCGTGGCAGCAGAGGATAAACAAGCACCTATCTTCCTTACCGTATTGGCGGAGTCGGTACCGAATTCAGGGAAGTAGCGGGCGGCGATGACGAAGGCTTCGTAGGAGTAGGGGAAGCAGGCAGCCGGACCCCAGCCGAGGTTGGCAAAAGGGAAGAGGTCCTGGAGGGTTTAAATATTGTCGCTCATCAGTAATAAATCCCTCTGCAATAAATTTCATGCGACGGAACAAATGTATAAGTCATTGAAAATCTCAAACTAACATTGAAGATGTCGCGGGTGAACCACTTTTCTATGGGAGAAGCGGGCTTGTTGAGTGGATCGCTTGGCTCGGCGCAGGATGAATCGGGACCGGGGCCGAACTTTTGTGCCGGGGCACATGAAGAGGCCGATCCGGTACCGGGGGCTCCTTTAACCGCTGAAAGATTGTTGTTGTTGCTGGGGTTCAGGTTCTCTTCTCTCTCATTTTGAACCGTTCCCACCGTCATTTCCACGAGATCCGGTGCTTGCGCGGTAGGCGCCGACGGTCGATACGCACAGCGCCAGAAGAACAACCGAGATGAGGACGCGCCTGCGCCACATCGTCAGCATCTAGATTAATAGTTTACAGTAAATCCGGCAAATACAGGTATCAGTATGGGCTGTAGCTGAATTTGGGGTTGGCATGGGGATCGAATGAGTCGATTTCGAATAGAGCCAGTGATACCGAGGAGAACCAAGATGAGAAACAAATCGGAGTCTTTGTGGTGCTCGCATCCTCTCTGATGTTGGGGGGCGAATTTATATACTGCAGTGAGTGGCCGGAGGATGTCAGGTGATGCCTGGACTGTCCTGTTCAGAAACACAACCCTCAAGAGATCAGCTCTGACTATTAGTGGCCATGGCCATCCCCTCCTACGCTCCATTGGAGCGAACGCAGCAGCAAAGCAAGTGATAAGCAGAGTCCAATAGTTTATTGTTGTCAACAACTGCGCTTTCCGATCACACACCCTGGCGTTCCGATGGTCCGGGTACGTGCCTCAATGGTATCTACGCATAGAGGAAGAATATCAGGGGGATGGAGAACTATAGATTCCTTCCTGGGAGTCGTAGTGTACAGGGCGTGAGATCTGAGGATTTGGCAAGCTTCTAATATAGTGGCAGGTACGAAATTTTAAATTCGCGCCGTCTTCGAAAAAATTCAAGAAAATCGAGAAATTTTCTCCTTTTTTCACTGAAAACGTTTCTAGCATTCGACATAATAATTGTGCATTATGCGGTCGATGAGTTCACAGGCCACCGCGGCCCCATCGGGTCGCTTTCCCAACAATCAAAGGTGTTCAGTGGTAGTTCGCTCGCCTCACGCGCGGAGGTCTCCAGTTCGATCCCCATCAGGGCCACTTCTTTTGCTTCGTTTATCATGATTAAAAATTCACGTACAAAGCTTGGTTGACGATTTTGAAGGCATTTACAACGCTTGGGGACGTTAGAAAATGCCACTGAATGATTGCGGAGGATGATCGCTTTAGATTTTTCGGGCGTCTAAAAAATTATATTTTCTCGATTTTTCGAAACTATTTCGAGAAAAATTTCGAACAAAATGTTTCTCGAAAAAGTTCGGAAAATCGAGAAAATCGAGAAATCGAAAAACGAAAAATCACGCCCCTGGTAGGCTTTATGAGATTATGCCTTGTCACTGATATCATCGAGGTGTGCGCACTGTGTGCAGATTCCGTCGGCGTTCCGTAGAATGGATGGGGCTATTGTGGCGATGAGTCTCGACACCAAATTTAAAGGATTGAATAGACAAAGGTGATGGGGATGCAAGGAGTTCCGCCATCTTGGTCTTCATGATCGGCTGCACGCCTTGCTCGATCGAGTGAAATTTGTTTTTGGCACGCCACTTGGGGGTGAATACACCCTGGGAGCCGCAGGCTCTGTCCGCCCGGGGGTGGGCTCGATTTGCATATGAGCCCGCTCGTGTAAGGATCGACCAGTGGTGCGAACAGTGAAACTTTTCTTATCCAATTTTGCAGACAAACATAGACAAACATAAGTTAATTAATGACTCTAAGCTCGTCAAAAAGACGGACCATGTGAATGAAGAAACTATGATATTCGAACAGTTGCCATCAACGCAGCATTGAAAGCGAGGGTATTTTACTCTCCTTTTGTTGTTGGGTGAGCAATTGCCGATGAAAGCGGATCCTTTGCAATTCCCGATGCGAACGGAGCCTTCGCAATTTCCGATGTGAGTAGTCCCTTAGAAATTGCCGACGAGATCAGATCCTTAGCAACTGTCGACGACAGGAGTTCCTTAGCAATAGCCGATGAGAGCAGATTCATAGTCATTTCCGATGAGAGCGGGTCCTTAGCAACTGCTGATGAGTACGGAGGCTCAACGAGAGAGGCAGAGATCTTCATCCAAATCGCAAACGCCGTCCATTCGTATGTGCCCTGAAAGATAGCCTTCTCCCATTGTTCAATGTTCGTCTTACTGTCCACGTGATATTTAGCTGCTCCCCGAAGAAGTATTCTGCGGAGATGGGGCTTCGATACCGCGTGTCTCCGTATATCCTGCATAATAATCACTTTTGTTCATAAACCGGACCGATAAAACAAGAGCGTGCGTAGCAGAAATTCATAACAATTAGGAAACGAACGGAATGTCGTGGTGCCGTAGTGGACTCATCAGGACGCTGTTGTCTTGAGCCACGAGAAGGTTCGCGTTGACAGTAGAACTCATATAGTATCTGTAAGTATTATCTGGTTTTCGAACGAGACGAGACTCTAGTTTTCCAGTGGCCTGTCTCATTCGTGCTCAATGAAATGCAATGTCCCATTGAACTTATTGTTAGGATACAATTGATTGTTATATGTAGAAGAAAGCATACTTTTCAGAAGTGAAGTGGACATCGACGGGTGGCTGCGGAATATCGTATCGGAAGACACTTCCCTTCCTGCATCCAATGTATCCAGGCGAAGCCACGATCGTGTCAATATCTCCGGACACTGTGACATCATTCTCTGAAGGAGAAGGTAACTCTCGTTAGTACGTCTATCGCCCTACCGATTCCCATCTTCGTGGAATACGAGAAGGGTTTATCACTGCCCATGACGATGGTCAAGAGCGGACTGCGGATGGGGAAGAGGACCCGTTTCGACCTGCAAGAACGAGCTCAATCTTCATATCGATCAAATCGACCAGGGGATCTATTATACCGTTAGCATGAAAAATGTTAGCGTTGTGAGATTTTTACACTATTTATCTCCATAGTCCCTTCTGCATTGTGTACATAGTGTTTGGTGCACACCCACGAACTAACTTGTGTTCGAAGCGTATCGGATTACAGTTGGTGTGGTCGTAGCGGTTCGTGGAATCGTAGCCCGTGTGATACAAACTCACCACCGAGTCCTGCGGTATCAACGTGAATTATTGACCTTATTTTAGTTGAACTGTTCTTTTATCCCCGACCGATAAGTTTACTTTGCGTTCGATTATATTACGCTGCTTTCTAAAATTATAGTCCAGCATGCAAACACACACATTCCTTGAATTCTGGAGAACCCGAAGCAACTATGTTCGCATTTGATCTACCTCCTCGAGCCCCTTGTCATGGTCGATTGAATCACACGGGTCATGAAACGAGGCTCGATAGGAAAGCGCGCGCACTCAGTCATTTGGGTGGTCGGGGCGTGAGATTTAGAACGCATCGGGTTCTCTACAATACCATGGTTTAAGACGCATTTATTGCAACCAGCGAGCAGAAGGCCGCGCCCGGCGGGGGGGGGGGGGGGGGGGGGGGGGGGGGTGGGGGGGGGGGGGGGGGGGGGGGGGGGGGGGGGGGGGAAAAGCNNNTCCGCTCTCCTGACATTTACAACCCACCGGGTTCCCTAAAAAACCCTGGATTAACCCCCCTTTATTGGAACCTTCGCGCAGCAGCCCCCCCCCCCCCGACATGGTACGACCGGGGTGCCGTGATTTTTGTGTGTTGGTGTGCCCCGCGGCCACGACTACCACCATATACTTTGTATGGGGAGTAGTTGATTCTAGAACATTCTAGAATAAAAAGGCATGAAAACATTTCAAAAAAGTCATATTTTTACCGCGCCACCCGGTTCCTGCACCTCGGTAATACAATCGTGTCCGGGCATGCTTGAATCTAACAAAACACCCGTCTTATTATACATAAATGGATTGTTCTCAGAATGGACCCGCTTGAATTGGCTATTATACCTCATTGCTTTCGAGACCATTAATAGTGTACGGCTCGTAGCTGAAAAATGTAGCGTGATGCCACTCCTCTCCGCGATCTTTCACACTCGGGTCGATGAGAGACGGGGCAGGCACTTCTATAACAAGGAATCACTACTGTCGCCCAAGCGTGCAAGTATTATTGCCAAGAACCACAACGGTGTATATTATTTCTCTACAAACTTATTTTATTTGAGCAACGTTCCTATTGTTGAGTCCACGTTGCGTTTGCTGGGGGATGTGGGAGTGTCCCCAAATTGCTCCCGTGACCCTGCCATAGGCAACCAGTAGATCAAACGTTCGCTATGCGCAGAAAGATCGGAAAATTTTAAACACCATTGTGGTTCCTTGCTATATTGCATTGTCAATAACCAAGTGTAAGAGATATTAGCTACGGATCGGCGCATTTTTTTTCGCGTGAGGCTGAATGATTTAAATTTGAATTTCCGGATGTTCTAGGTCGAAACTATTTTTGAGATGAATTTTTGCTGAGTTCTTGTTCCCTATCGAATGTTTCAAGCCGAAAATGCAAGCCATTTTTAAAAATCGCTAAAGCGCACTTCGAGAACGCGACCGCAAATTACATTTCTGGCAGACTGCAAAGAGTACATATTACACATCAGTCTTTTCTTTACCTTTTGGAATCAATCATGCAATAAAAGCGTGGCATAAGCGCAGGAAAAATAGTTCAGGGTTTTGGCAAATGTTTCGGACCCTAAGTTCGATGTTTCCTCCGCAACGCCACCTCAAACAACGCACCATTATTTCCAATGTACTTGGAGACTGCAAAAATTGCAACGGGACAGCTCCACCCGTGGGGGTTCGCGATGGCGGCAGAGTGATGAGCCTCAATGCATTCGCATGTTTCACTCGTTGAGGAAGGGGTTTACGGGTAGTTCGACTTCGACGTATCCCTTTTCTCCTGTCGTAGAATTGACGAGTGCCGCCACTTGCGACAGCGAGTACGTGTGTTCATCGACAACGTCAGATTGGGTGATGACGATGTTGTCCTCGCACCCCGAGCGTTCGATAGGCAGAGAAACGAATACGAAGCATCCACGGGAGCAGACGCGGAGATCGATCTCAATGGACGAAGTGGGGCCAGATTTTTTTGGACGCCGTCTTCAGATTTAGAAGACTCAAGCCAGACTGAAGTGTCGCCGGCTACAGTGAACGAGCACTTAAACATTATTGAGTTTCAGACACAAATTCGTCCTTTTCAGGATAAAAATTAGCTGAACGGATTCCAAGTCATTGACAAGGTATTTTTGCACCCATCTGAAACATTTCGAGCGGTTCCTACCGTCACATATTGAAGATTTTTTCGAGAAAATTGTTTCATTCCATTTTGACGTACAGTGTGAACTTTAATTGTTTGCAAACACATCCAAACATACGAAATTGCTTCCTTGAAGGTCGAATTGATCGAGGAGTTCCGAATTCTTCCACGAGACTCTAGCAACGGCCAGAGAAAAGGCCGCGGCCACCAGCAGAAAACGCATGAGTGTCGTCATCTCTCGGCATCTGCGATGGCCCTTCTTATATATTGCTGTCACTACACAGTGCGCACACCTCTATGATATCAGTGACGAGGAACAATCACACAAAGCCTCCAGTGCCAGGATTACCCCGGGCATCTCAAGATAGTCAGCTTAAACGCCCCCAAACGAGCAACAGACCAAAAGAGTCACTGAGGACAACCTTGTCAAGTCTGAAATGCAGTGCTCAATTAGGATCATCATATCTTTAGTTAGCATACTTTTTCAGTAAAATGGTCCACGGCTGTGTCCGTGTCAAACTGTTTACCGACAAAACCTCCCTCTTCATCTTATTGTTCGCACTGGTTTCCATAACAAAGGATTGGCCCATGACGGAGATTAAGCATTGGGCAGAACTCACCGGGTGTCAAATATAATTCCGAAAGATATTTGAATCGAGCAACATTCGATTGAACTTTGCGTTACATGGGTGGAACATGGCTGCGAACATCCTGCTCCTGCGTAATTCGCCGCCAAAAACTGGTGGATCAAACGGGCGTTAAGCACAGAAAATTCGGAAAAATGTTGACATCCCGTGTTCTACAAAATAAGATGAGGTCTATAATTACTGCAATCGTGTACGAGCACAAAAACGGGGATATTTCATGGCTAAACGGAGGCGCAACTCGGGCTCTACGACACAACACTAGGATGAATGCGAGTCATCGCGTACGCGCTTTGCCTCCTGCTGTACCTAAAACATTGAATTGAACTTCAAATATTATCGACGATCCAAACGCGTCTTCATTTCGCACCTAGGTGTGAAACTCTCTCCAGTGTCTCTAACCAGCCAGACGGCGAGAGAACCCTCGTTTTCAATGGAGAGAGAACAGTCGCGTACGGAACGGAATATTAGACGCTTTTGGATCGCCGATAATATCATTTTTGAGAGATTCGTTGCGATACATACGCATGGGCATCTGAATGATTAGGAGGACATTTTCTGTTGTTGTTGATTATTCTTTTCTGTTCGTTTTCATCCACGCCGATTCGGTGAAAGCCGAGGTAAAGGCGATGACTGAAAATCCACGGATTGCATACAGTGACGCGTGTTGGTCTGATGCTCACTTGGGGGGCATTTAAGCCGCTTCCTTCAAGATTTCCGGAGTAATCCTGGCACTGAAGGCTTTGTGAGATTATGCCTAGTCATTGATTGCATTGAGAGTGCGCATTGAGTGCTGATTCCGTAGGCGCTCCGTAGAATGCATTGGGCAAATGTGCAATCACTCGATACCAAATTTACAGAATGAAATTCAGATCTGGTGGGATGCATGTAGTAGTTCAACCATCGCGTTCTTTCGTGATCGGCTGCAATCCTTACTCGATAGAGCGAAATTATTTTGACGCACTACTGGGGGTGAGTACACCATGGGGCCCGCTGGCTCCGTCAGCTCTGGGGTGAGCACGGTTTCGCGAAGACACCGTCACCTTCGAAAGTGCGAACCGCTGATCTATACGCTATCCTTTTGACAAAAATGAATTTGAAGTTTATCATTACTCGTTGACTTTGCCGTTCGGCTGCTTCACTCTAGGTCCTCCGTCTGCTTGCACTCTCACCAAGAGTCATAGTCACCAAGAGCCATACTAAAATGGTGTGTTCTACTCCTCGCGCATCCCTCTATTCATTCCTAACAATCAGTCCTTTGACTTCGCTGTTAACTCGAGCACAACGCGAGCCCGCCCGGTCCACACCTGGTACCTCTTATGGCCTTGTCCTTTTCCAGTCGTGCTATTACAACTCGACTTCCCTGACACCAGTGACACCCGTCACACTTCTCCAGTCACTTCACCACTGGTCCACCTCTGGCCACTGGTCTTCCTATCATGGGCGTCTGATCTGTCAGAAGAACTAGGAAGAACCTTCATCCGGTGACGTATTCAGCACTTTTCAACAGTTCACTGGTCTATGATGCATTGATGGAAACCCATATTTTTGGGAGACGTGCAACTCAGAAAATACGCAGAAAATATGCAAAAAAGATTAGACCGATAGAAAGTGCCAATCTTTAGATAGTTGTGTACGACTTCCGTTATCTCAACTAGCACGAGCTACGCTCGTGCTAGCTGGGGGGGGGGGGGCTTGCCCCCCCCCCCCACCCCCCGGGGGGCCGGGGGGGGGGGGGCTTCGCCCCCTCCCAGACCCCCCTGGTGGGTCGCGCGCACAGTATATGCGCATTATAGTAGACGTGGATGGGTGCTTCGCGCCCTCTCCCCTCCCCTCGAAACGCGCGCCCGTGGTTTTTGGCACGCGCTTTGTATGGCGGCGAGAACACCGTGTCCGTGCTGGAGAATCTCCACTAGAACCTGTCCGCCGCCCGATCCAGAACCACCCACATGTAGAGGATCCTCAATTCAATGATAAAAACATATTTGTGACTTCCCTTGGAACGCCGAAAATATCCGCTTTCTTCGGCATGGTATTGTCGTGAACCCGTGCGGTTTGTGTAGTGTTCTTCTGTTGTTGTGTGCAATGCGTATTCCGTGGGTAGGACGTCGGTGGTCTCGACTTGCTCTTGTGATCTTGCCGCGGGCAACCGGTGAATCAAACAGAGACACAGTAAGTTCTTTAACGAACACGTCCGCCTTCCACAGAACTCGGATATAACAACGGGATGTCCTGAAATGTGTCTTCTCCACAAGCTGACGATGTTTTGCACATTTTCTCTATCCCAGCAATCTTAGCTTCATGGTCGCCGTGGATGGGAGGCATGCTCATCATGATCACATCCCTGTTCCCCGTCGATCCAGTCTTCACCATCTATTGTCGGATGAATAAACGTTCCGGACAATACGCCCATCGCCATACAATCTCTCTCCGCTGTTCTCACGTTTCTCTAACCGCCAGACAACTAGAAAACAGTGCAGAGAGATCGCAGGGCGATGAGAGTACAGTCCGGAACGTTTATTCCGCAGACAAGAGTACCTCTCGGAATGGGTTCTACTGTTGTCGAAATTAAACGACCAAAGCTCTCTTCATTTCGCACGTAGGCGCGAAACTCTATCCAGCAGTCAGACGAAGAGAGAACTCTATTTTCAATGAGAGAGAACAGTCCGAGCTTTTTGAAAAAAAAGAGATCATAACTGCGATAAGATTTTCCTTTCCAGCCGTTCCTTTCCAGCTTTCGGCTTACCCTCATGTTCTGTATGGATTATTTGCTCACATTTGATGAACAAAGTTGTGATGCTTTATTTTACCGGAACTTTCGAGAACACTATTAAGTTTTAGGAGAAAGAAATAATGACGACGTCGATCGTCACAGATCATCAGTTCCATGGCCTCTAGGAACGGACCAATAAGCAGGAGTTCTTCTCCACCCACGCGATAGTTAGTCCAAGAACACCCATACTCTCACCATGTGACGAAGCGTAAAGCTTTCTAACGCGATCTTTCGTGACACATGTTCATAATGGCACGCTGAAAATAGGATGTTCAGGGATTTTCAGATCGTAATGCGGAAAAAGCGTCGATGCGCGAACTTTCAAATAATAACAAAAGGTGTGGGTGCTTGCTTCCGTACTTGGTAAAAGGCGTGGTGGTGTTTGAGATCATGCTGGTATAAAACAACATGGTTCGACCGGCAAGTCTGCTATCACAGACAGATTTCTTTTTTTTTTCGTTAAAATATGGGAGAATTAGGATGTATATTTATATACCTCCTACGCATTCTCAGATAACAGTCATTATGTAATTCCTGACCAGTCTCAGGTAAACATGTGTCACTGTATACCGCTTTAGCCACATCGCCATTGCTTTAAACTGCTTTTATATCGTTTTATCGCTTTTGTCGCTTTTCACACGATTCAAAGCCTGTGTAGGGAAGTAAACTATCGTAATTTACATTGATATTCGATTCCTTGAGCGTGTGAATACGAAAAAAGATGTTTATCATTGTCAATTTGCAGATGATGAAAGGAGTTGCATGTGCCTGCCTTTGGATGGAAGAAGCTTGTTTCGCAGGTGTCGTCTCCAATTGTTTCCTGCTGTTCGCCATTTATCGCAGCCGATCCGATCGGCAGCTTGGAAAGTAAGAGTGTAGCAATATGACAGTTCCCTGACCCTAGATAAACTGTCCTTACAAAATATGCGTTCAATAGAGTTTCGCTCCTAGTTGTGAGCCTTTGCTTGAGCACAGTCTGTGGATATTGGCAGCGTTTGTATAATAACTGCGATGTTAATGTACATTTATTGTGCCGCACCACAGAATTTTTAAAAGACGTGCTCGTTTACAGACTCTTTATGTCTTTGAGGAGAAATGGAATCAGATGCTGAAATTTGGATCGGGGTGGAAGCCATCCTGGTCTTTCCACCCGAGGAATATAAAAAACCAGCCGGCCTCGGCGCCGCT
>JACMIG010001619.1:0-15127 GCA_014805385.1 Levipalatum texanum
CCCCCCCCCCCCCCCCCCCCCCCCCCCCCCCCCCCCCCCCCCCCCCCCCCCCCCCCCCCCCCCCCCCCCCCCCCCCCCCCCCCCCCCCCCCCCCGCGCGCCCCGGGCCCCGGGGCCGCCGATTGTATACCATCTTTCCGTTCGGCGCCATCTCGACTGTAGCCGATGGAGTAGGGTGTCAGTGAGGAGGGAAGTGAAGAGGAAAGGGATACTCCCCTTCTATCTACTGCCTCTCCCCTCCCGTTGCCTGGGAGACGGGGCGGAAAGCGAGACTGGCCGTGTATAGCCGTAATCAGGCTTCCCCCTACTAAAGGGCAGGTGCCCCATTCCTCCTCTTCCCTCCCTCTTCTCTCCTCCTCCTCCTGCCCTAGATTATAATACCCCGGTCCACGGAAATGGGACCAGGGGAATTGGATGGGTCGGCGAGAGCATAACATACGGTAGGGCTTCCCTCCTCCTCTTACCTCTTCTCTCCCTCTAACCTCCTCCCTCTCCTCAACCCACCCCTCTGTCGCGGACGGTCTCGAGTTAACGAGAAAACAAGGCTAAGACAGGTTATCAGTTGTGAAGCTAGCGAGAGGATAGAGACTAGGTCTCTACCATGTATTCGGAAGCGTCAGATAGAATTGCATCTGATAGACTTCGCGCCCGTCTTTTAGGCTAATTGACACGTGCGCCACTTTCGCACCTCGCGCGGCTACAGTGATTGGTGGGCGGGAACCTGCGCATCATATCCATTCCAACGCGCGAGGGTGAATTTAGGATTTCGTGATTCACTTCAGTTACCACATCTGTCGCTGCTACTTTACTGTTACGTTACGGCTAGGTCTGTATTTATGGCTAGGGTTTAGTTACGTATTATTCCGGCTTCTCTCTAGCTACCAATGTCTTACTCTCTTTAACCACAGGCTTTCCCCTCTCCAACCTTTAGGCTATTATTCGGCTAGTAGTATTTCCGGCTTCTCTATATATTCTGTAATATGTCTTGGGCTAATAAACTTGTACTTTACTCCTCTCTTGAGCACCCCCCAGAACTCAAGGGAAACAGGGAGCATGAGGCTAAGGGACATAGCGGGCTTTGGCTTAGGTTCCTCCTTCGTAGCTAGACAGGGGTGAGGTTGCTCGGACTTAATTGCCCATTCCCTGGTCCCCTCTTAGGAGAGTCCCTTAGTTCTCCCTTCGAGAGTTCTCCCCTCTCGGAGGATCTGGCACACCCTCACCCTCCCTCTCCTCTTCACCTCCTCCCCCCTCTCATCTCTGCCCCTCCCCACCCCTCTCCCGCACCACAATAATTGGAACCCATCCAGGATTACGTGTACAGCCCAAGGCCCTTTATTATCCACTGCGTTCTCTCCAGACAGAAGGGAGCCCCCTCCGAGTAACAACAAATTCAACGATAATTGTAATTGTTATAAACTATAACGTAACGATTCCTAATTTCGCTCTTTTTCAACCTTTAAAATTCTCAACAATAACAAGTAGAAAACTAGACAAAACAACAACAACATGATAGGGGATCGAACCCGTGCCCGCCGTCTTGGTGCGACGGCAAGTATCCCACTGCGCCACGCGCACGGAGTTAGTGAGGATTGACCTTCTTCTTCTTCATCTTCATGCCGGCGAACTTGTTCTTGCCCTCGGGGACGGGGGCGTCCTGGAAATAGGTCAATAAAATGATGAGAGACACGGATGGGATTATAGACGCAGATGACAGAAATAATATTTAAAAATGTTTTTAAAAATAAATAATTTAAATAAAACCAAACCTGTCGCGCTCGTTTATTCCTGACGGACAGGGGTCCAGCGAGCTTGGCTCCCGCTCCCATGCCCTCCGTCAGCGCTGCCGCCCAGTCGGCATCGTCGCCCTGTGGAAAGAAGTTATATATTTGATCGATTCCAAAAATACAAATATTCAGTCCGAATAATACCTTGATTGCAAACTGCTTAAAGTCGTGTTCCATCATGTTCTTCTTGTCGCGCTCCTGCCGTTGCCGGATGTCTTCAGCGGCTTCGTCGAGGTCGTCCTGCAATTTGGCAAAAATACAAAGCAATTTGGGCAGTCCACCAAAGCACCACCTAATTATTGAAAACTACCAAAGCACGACCCAAAATCATACCGCCAGGCTCTTCTCGAGGGGCTTCATCTCGGCGTCGCGCGCTCCTCCATTCGCTTTCTCCGCGTCCCGTTCCGATTTCTCCCTGAAATTCAGTGGATTTGATCGCTACCGTAATCCCGATAATCTGTTCGGGATCCGGCACTCACATCTCGAGGCGGTCCCGAATGGCATCCCTGCAGACGCGGTCGAGGTGCTCGCTCAGCTTCCGCATGCTCTTGTTGTAGAGGGCGAGAAGCTGGAAATATCAAGGTTACAGTATTCCTGATCAGTTAGCGATTCCCTCCAACCTGGCTCTCCGGCATGTCCATTTCCTCTGCCAGCTTTGGAATCGGCTTGTGTTGCAGTCCAGTCGCGAGAAGAACCGCCGTCTGTGGGACAGAGCTGGAAAAGGTCAAAGATCAAAGATCATCGAAAAAATGATTTGTACAGGGTCATTTCCGGCGCGAGGTTGCCGTTGAGAATGAGACGCGCCAGCGTCGGCAGGACATCCGTGACGAGCCTGTATACTGCGTATAGATAGGGAGAGCGGAAGGTCACGACTACTCGCGGAATACCGAATTCCGGTACCTGTGATCGACGAGATTGTGAGCAAACGAAGACAATCGGGCCAGATCGGAATGGGAGAGGAAGAGGGACAGCTCTTCGCGCGTGAATACTGAAAAGAGATATATTCGTAAGTTCAAAGATTAGAGGATCCCGAACGGAATATCTACCGTACCCCTTCGCTTCGTCGCCGCTTCCACGACCTTATTCCGAAGCTGCAGGAGCGAAAGGGCCAATTGTGCGGGGAAAGCGGCAAATTCGAATGAGAGCAGGCTGAAAATTAGAGATTTTTCCCATTGCAACAGCGTATCATCGTCAACCCCAACATTTCGGTATAGTTATCATAAAACTTTATATTACTACGCAAATAATTAAAATATATATTTCTCACTTCAGGAAGCGCGATTTGAACTGCGACGAAAATTCGGCGAGCCACACCTGGAAGAGCACAATTTATAACGCAAGCAAATTTTCGCAAGTTGCCAAAATCACTCCTACCTCTCCTCCACCGTCCTCCATATTCTTCACCGCAATGCACGTGTGCTCGCCGGTCAGCTCGGAGGCTTGCTGCCTAAATTCGAAATGACGTCATCATTTGATGTCTCCCAAAGCTACCGTACCTAACGTAGATGGGCACGTATCCGGAGCGCTTCCAGAACTTGAGGAGGGGCAGCGTCAGGCCGAAGGAGACTCCTGCAATTGCGTGGTAGCAAAAGATGATCAACAGTCCACGGGAGTCGAACCGCCGTGTATCCTCTCCCAGTTTGCGCCCACTATCACTACGTTATGTGGTGCACGTTGTTCAGGGACTCGCTCTTACCAAGATAGTCCAGCTTCTCTGCCCGCCTCTCCGTCAGTCGCTGCAGGAGGGAGGGAAGATCGGCACGCGGTGCCAGCTGCTCCTCGAGCAGCTCGATCGTGTGGCCGTCCTAGAAAATATAGAAATGAAAAATCGATAAATCAATAACTAATCAATTGACCTACCTTGACGCTCTTGGCCTCCTTCCTCTTGGTGGCGGCGCCAGCTTCATCGAGGCACGGGTGCTTGCCCTCGTAGTATTCCTGTAGCAACTGCATCGCGCGTCCACCGTACCCCATCGCTGCAATTTTTATCAGTAAATACAATTATATTACCTCCATTTATTGATTTGTAAGTATTCTGAAAATAGCAAATAGAAAAAATATATACATATTCCCCGTACTTACACTGATAATCGGGATGTACTGCAATGCGGACGATGCGCGCGCCCGATAGCGATGCAAAATCGTTGTCCTGAAAAGCATAAATTGAATTCCTTGGCATGGTGCCAAAAACTCACCAAGAACTGCTGCGAAATCGTCCATGGCAGTAGGTCACCGGCTGCCCTCTTTCCCTTCTCCAACGATCCACGGACGACGGAAGCGGGAAGAGCGCCTTCGAGGCACACTTGCAGTACGACAAGGACCTGCAGTTGGACATTATAATGTTGGCATGATGCCAAGCATTCAAATCGCATGAATTTCCCGCCTATTAACCTGCGGCAGTGCCGACTCGTCCTCGCGCACGGGAGCCATGAGCACGAAGATGTGATGGGAAGGCGCATCGGAAAGCATCTGAAATTCCGCTGAATTTGACACGGTTCCAAGAAAGATTTTGGCACGTTGCCAACGCAATATTAACCTGCAGATCATTCGGCTGATTCTTGTAGTGAGCAGAGACGTAGATGGCAAGGATCTGTTGCAGGAATGATTCCGACGCGCGGTGGAAGGAGAACAGCGTATCGCGATTGACGTAGTATCTGCAAAGAGAAAACTAATGAATAGGAATTCGATAAATAAGTAAATAAAAAGCACGAAAAAAAATCAATAAATCGATCCTCACAGCTGGCAATCGCTGGGCGGGGGCGTGCCGGAGCCAACGGAACGCGCCAGCGACGTCGTCGCATCCAGGCACAGCAGTCGATTTAGCCACGATTCAATCTACAAAAATACGGTTGCATTTAATTAATAAAACTATTTTTATTATTAGGTTGGTCAATAAGTCTTGCAACATGGATATTTCAAATTCTGTTTCTACGACAACGATTTATTTCCAGGTCGGCGCTTGGGTGGGTTATGAAGTGTGTCCTTTGCTGTGCATAATGCCTTGGTAGTTCATGTGCAGCTATCTTCCTGTGGAAGTGAGACCACTCGGACCAAAATATTCGGAATTCCGACATTTTCAAGTGTTTAATGTCATAATATTTTTATGCTGAGAGCTACCGAGCTGAAATTTTACGAATAATTACAAATCATATTGTGCGTGGCCAACATCATGTTTTTGGTTGCGAAACTTACGAATCCGTAGAAAAATAATTCCGCTAACATGCGCACTTTTTAAAGAATTTCAACGTGTTTTGACAAGCCCCGTATAAAATTGAAAAAGTGGTTATTCGTTTTGAAATTTATTCTTCGAGTACTCTCACCAAAAGCACTCTCGCGTATGGCATTGGTTGGAGTATTAGTAATGATTGTTAAAAACGGGACTTCAAGAGCCGTATTTGCTTCCGAAAACCCATTTTTTTCGATTATTTCATGCTAACGTTAAGCTTTTGCTTCAGCCAACGGCTCATTTTATTCAGCGCTTTCCAGTACACCTTTCCACCAAAGCATTTAATTTTCTAGCCAAAAACGCCCTTGGAATAAGAAAAACAATTTATGAATTTCCCATGATTTTAAAATCCCTTTCTGAGAACGTTTGGTCCGCGATGTCCCATTTGCACGACAAGGCAGCCACCGATTAGCGGCCTAGGGAATATGCGTGGGACATGCAGCTCTTCCTTATCTCAAGTACATTTGACACAAAACCATCTGAGGCCAGAGAAAGAAAATTCCAAAGTCCATGTTGCAAGACTTATTGACCAACCTAATAGAAAAAATAAGTAAGCAAACTTACAGGGTCACCGTTCTTGTAGCGGATCGATTCCGAGAGCTGCAGCTCGTGGAGTTCGCGTCCTAACGATAGTGTTCAAAGTTGAAATACAAGTTCAAAATACAAAGATCAAAGTACAAAGACCTACATTCAAAGTTCAAAGATCAAGATATGAACCTTTGCTGGCGGCCGCCTTGTCTCCCTTGCCGAATCCGGCACTCTGTCGACGTAGCTGATCGAGCAGCTTTAGCGACAGCGATCGGCCCGTTCCCTCATAACCGTTGATCGTCGACGCCAGGAAGACGAGGTAGGGACCTGCGAAATGCCCATATATACCGTATAACCATTGGACCGATCGCAGACTGAACCCAACAGGGAGGGAGGGACTCAAAACAACAGTAATAAAAAGAGGATTATTAATTGAATCACAATGAACCGATCGCTTACGAGCACACCAAGAAGGAGAATGCCCAAATCCACCGTATTCCACCTCCACCAATTCCCTGATCGCAAACTAAACCCACCAGTGATGAGTCCTTTGACGAGGGGAAGGGGAATTGCTGCGGCTTCGTCCACGACAACCAGCTCAGCCTGGCCGAGCTTTACGGCATCCGAAGGGTGGATGTACTGCAAGGGATTGTGTACGTCGGAGAAATAATAAAAAAAACTGGTGGTAGTGTAATCATGAAAAGAATTGTGAAAAGGGAAATTTACAAAATAGAATTACCTGGATGACTTGGCGGTGCTGGCGTGTGACGTTGATGCGGACAAGGGCCTGAAATGATATCAATTAACAACTTGGCGGGAAAATCGATTTAAAAATACCGTACCTTGTTAAATTCGGCATTGGTCGATCGGACGAGTTCATAATCCGTGTGCTCCTCGTACTCGAGGGTGTCGAATCCCTTCAGGACGAATTCAAAGAGGGTCTTCAAATTTTCGGGCGATGGCGAAGTCACGAAAATATTCGTGTAGCCGAAGGCGATCGCTCCTGCGAGAGCCAGTCCTGGAATATATAGATTTATTTTTAAAAAATTCAATATTAAATTCAAATATTGATTTGATGAATATATACCGAGGGATGCCGACTTTCCACGTCCACGTGCTGCCGTGATGGCGCAAGTCGCATTGAGCGTCTTCTCCGTTACGCAATCGAGGAGCCTGAAAATAGTGAGTTCAAAAGTTGAAACTCACGAACTTATGTCGACCGGGAAGTCAAATTTGCGGTCGCAAATGTAGGAGCTTCATTTCGTTATATAAGGAGTCTTACTTCGATTTAAAAGTTAATAAATGCGGCAATAGCCCCACCTGAGCAGGCACTTTGCTTGGCAGAGGGTCTTGCATTTGGCTACGAGTCCTCCGATAGGCTTGGCATCCCGCATGGCCTCTTTCAGCGCAGCCAGCTCAGCCGAGACGCTGGTATCCTGAAAACCCATAGATACGGTTACAAACTCGACATAAAATGCTTCTAGAGTCACTTCTTTGGGTGGGGCATCCCTCTCGAGGTTGGCGATGTGCGAGGAGATGGGAAGGACGTTCAGCTGCTCATCAAGCACCACGCAGGACTGGAGAAGGGATTGTATGTTGATTTTAAATTGAGTGATTGTAAAATTACCTTGACGCTCCCGAGGGAAAGGATAAATCGCTCGTTGAATCGCGGCACGATCTCCTGGTCCGCGTGTGTCCGGTAGCGATTGTGGACATCCTGGATCGATATTAAGCATTCGATCAGTTTTCAGGAGATAAAATAGATTCAAATATTTTAGAATATAAGATATTATGCAATTTTCAATAAAAAAATATGATAGCCCCAACGCACCATGGTGATAGTATAAAGCTGGCGGAGGGACGCGACGGATCGCATGAGGAATACGATGATTCCTCCACCCTCTACAGTCTCGACGGTACGGGCAAGGGTGTTCGGAGTCAAAGCCTCGAAGTCCTGAAAAGAGCGTTATTACTTAATATTTAATTTAATATAACTAATATACATTCGTTTTCATATCACAATATACGTTTGTGACAAGATAAATACGTGACAAAAGATACACTGCAGGGAAGATATTTAATACGAAAACGAAGCTGACCTGGAGAATGAGCATTCCGTACGTGTTTCCGAGGATGTTCTGCGTCTCGTTGTAGTAGCAATAGCGGATTTGCGTAGAGCCGATGAAAATGTCAAAGGCATCGTCGTCCTGTGAAAATGTACTAATTGTTTTTTTTCTTAAATAGATGCCGTACCCGAACGTTGATCTTGCTGACGGAGAGCTGCTTCTTGATTTCCTTCATTCGCTTCTTGCGATGAGAAGAGAAGCCGAGGTCTTTCTTGTAGCACCAGAGAACCGACGGGCGAGCCGACACCGTGGCCTTGGACAGGATGTGATGGAGGACAGCGACCTGAAGCTGAATATTTATGTAATATTCAAGATAATATTATATTTATATACATGTGTTGTGCATTCACTAATATAAAATCCCGGTCGATATAAACATTTTTGGAAATAAAACAATTCCTGACCTGGTCCCTGGCCTTGTCGCCGACGATGGCAAACATTGAGCGATGCCCACATTGGACTCCACGCTCAATCAGTGTCCGAATCCGATTGTCTAATTTCGTCCGGCTCATCTTTGCTGCTAGACCTTTCAACGGTTCGCTATCTTTCGGGAGATTTGAGCACACATTTAATCGCGATAACTGCATAAGACAAACGCAACTTCCGCAATTATTCGACGCGTAAAAGTATGAGAAAGTTCAAAACGCACTGAAAATTTCATTTATGGTGTGCTTGAGTGTGCTTGAGGAAGTGATAATTACCATATCTTTTTCGCGGACAGGATCCGATCGCAAACTGATTAATTCTTTTCTTGACTTTTTTGAAGTTTTTGTGAAAGGCATATTCGGTTTCCAGCCATGAGGGCTGCGCTACCACCTAGCCGCCGATTGTACCGCAGCCTTCTCGTCCACCTCACAGGAGCATCACTGATTTCGAGGTCTGTATTTTATCCTATTTATCTTTATTGAGAGGTTGACCTCCGCAACTATTATTCTTGTGTTATTCCAGACGATGTGTATCAGCAGCTCTCGACAAGTCCGTAATGGAACGCAGCGAAGTCAACGGCAAGGTAGCGTGCAGCTCTCTTTAAACAAAACGTTCATTCTCTATTCGTACCATTGGTATTTTCTTTACCGTATCGACGCCGATATGAATCCAATAAACGCATAAAATGAATTCATCAGGCCGACGTCATTTCCATCAACGCCATCACAAACGACCGCTCCGTCGTTCGTTTGTCCATCACCGACAACAAGGTAGAGTCCTACTTGAAATGCTAACATTGTAAGGAAAACGTAGAAAAAGTGCGATTTACTAAGGGCGGACGAAAATCATCTAATTGCTCCCGATCGAGGCAAATAATTCAGGAGAAGTCAGGTAGCCGCAATTCCGTGTATCGCCTTCCCGAAGAAGCCATCGTCGGCCTGCGAGAAGCACTTATAAAAGTGATAATTCTGTTTTTTATCAACATTACAATAAATTTTAGTGTGACCGTCTTCCGCGAATGCTCCAAAACGAGGCGGATCAAGTGGCGAAGAATGTTGCAGATAGGTTAGCAAGCTTGTTGAATGATTTATCGCGAGAATCGATCCAAACATTTTGTTGAGTGGTAATGTTATGAATGATTCCAGACGCTTCCCCGCCAGTTCCGAAATTATGCAAGCAACGCGAGCCCGAGTCCGCGAGAAGATGCGCAAAAAAATCGGGGACGAAAATGACGGTGACGAGTACCTCGACGAGAAGACGGGACAGCATGTTGTAAGCGTAAAGAAAATCATTCTTTTATTAAACTATATCTTCAAAATTAACTTTATTTCTAAAAATGTCTATTATTTTCAGAGAGAGGAACTCGAGCGGCAGGTGAAGAATCTCGTGGACAAGGAGCTCAGAAAGTAGGTCGGTGGTTGGAAGAATAAACTAGAAATTCATCCAGATCTAACTACAACTGGAAGCCCATGGAAGTTGCGTCGAAAGAAGCCGCAGCTGCCTATGCTCTGGCCAGGTTTGATTCTACTTTTATTATATTGTCTTTTTTCGAAAATTGACCTAGTTGTATATTGTTTTCTAGAATTACCGACCAATGTTACACTTCTTCACAACGAACCTAATGAAACGAGCAGAAGTCGAAAATAGTATCCAAAGTCAGCCCTCTACGCTCGAAAAAAACAATAAACCCCCAAAAATGCCTCTGGCGTGAGACTAGTCTGAATTGTGTTGTTCTGGCTATCGCACTCAGCGCGTGGCTTCTGCTGGTTGGGCCCGTTATCCAAACGCGATACCCTTTCGGGAGTCACGAATTGATCGCCATGATCGGTTTCTGGTACGGGCCCGGCCTCTTTCGATGGCCCACCCTCCTGGGGTGCTCGGGGAACCTCTGCTCAGACCTTCCCGGGGGTAGATCAAGGGAACGAGGCGTCCCTGCGGGTATCCCCCCTCACCGTCTTCTCGCCAGATTCGAGCGACGATCGCTCGCAGGAACACTAAATACCCGCCCCTCACCCTGCGATACAAACGCGCCGGGTTGGCAAGGAGAGGAGAGAGGGGAGGGAGGGCAAAGGCGGCATTCCAGACTCACGCCCAACTTTGCCGAGGTTTCCCGCGCCCTGGATGAGATGCCGACCAAAAAGTACGTTTTCATACATTAAGCAATGTATTTATTTATATTTACAAAATATCGATCGATTGATTTTAGGGATTTCCAACCGGAAACGGTTCTCGACTTTGGATCCGGGGTGGGTGGAGCCTTCTGGGCGCTTCGAGAGAAGTACGTTCTTTTCGGCCATATCGCTATTTGGCTGCGCAGCTTGCATAATGATACTCAGCTTCCCGTTGAAATTGCTATATTGCAGATACGGCGATGCCATCCGCGAGTACACCGCAGTGGATGCCAACGATCACATGACTCGAATGGCGATGGATGTTATGAGGGTCAGTTAAAAGCGGAAAGGCCCAAATGTACCGTATCCAAATTTGAATTGGCGCCCAAATGTACCGTATCCCAATTTGAACGGCCGCTCAAACGTACCGTATATTAACACCGCAAGAGTTTGATCGTCTTTATCGGCGATACTCCAAGTGACACATTGCATGTGAATGAATAGAGGAAAAGTGGTTGTAATAATGTAGCCAATCGATATGCGATCGATCGATATCCAATCAATCGATAAGCAGCTCATCTTCCGGTTCCTTTGTTCGCAAAAATACGACGACTCGCTTGCATCGCTTCTTCCCATTCGCCTCCTTCCACTTCTTGAATGCCTGAATTCAGCGGGTTACGGTATCGGCAGTATCTTTCTAGCTTCATTACGGTTTTTACCGTACCTACGCTATTAAAACGATGATTATATATAACCTCCTGCCATTTAAAAAGTTGCTTGTGCAAAACGTCGTCTGCCTGTAACACACACTCCATGCACGCACTCCATGCACGCATTGCGTGCATGGAGTGTGTGTTTACAGGCAGGCGACGTTTTGCACACGCAACTTAATCAGATGCTCTGCGCTGACTGCATCCGCGGCCCACACCAGTCGACACATGGACCCCTGTCCCACACCACTCACACCACCACCAATGTCGGAGCAACCGACGAGAAGATCGAGAACTTCATGATGGACACGACGGCGGTGGAAGCGGCGCTGAAGAATATGTAAGCTCTATTTGATTGCGAATACTGTCGAGAACCCAGACAGCTGGATTTGCCTGCTTTCGGTGCCCGACAATAAAATTGTTCAGGAGCAACCGCGCCAAGAAAGCAAAGCTCAAATTCGAGCAGCGCGTCGATGACATGCTGAATGAGGTGGCGTGTCACTTCAACCTCATCGTTCTGCAGGTATTGCCGATTCAAATTTACTGTAGATGATCCCAAGTGTATTTATTGTCGAGAACCCGAAGCGTTCTAATTCCCACGCTCGGACAATACCAATGACTGATCACGCTCCCCTATCTTTATCTCTAAAAACAACTGTTGTACGGGAGAGAGAGACCAATAAGCATGAAACGCTGTTGTCGAGTACCTATTGGGATCTTTTTCCGTGGTGTATGCCCATAGTCTGTGGGCCGTAAATCGACGTTTGTCCAAGACCGTACTGCTACAGAGTATTACACTATACTAAAAGCTTTATGTTGTACGTATTTAGTAGGGGGTGTAATGTGATAGTCTAGAACTAGGGTTGGCTTATCGGTATCGGTTAACGAGTTAACCGAATGAAAAAACGTTTCGAGACAGTCAATCGGTTTAACCGATAAGAGTTTACATAATGCAAATGCTTATCGGGTTGTTATAAATCGAGTTAGGATATTACATATCGTTTCTGAAAGATCATCGGAAAGCAGAAACATAATTTATTAACGCGAATCACAGCGGATATTTTATAAAAACGATATTAGTTTTCGTCATAATCCTTTGTTTCTGCGGTTTCTTCTTCAGATTCGTCTTCTGAGCATGCAGCAATACACAAATATCTTCAGGCCATCCAGCGGTGCTGGGAGGTGATGGAGAACGTGAAGGAAGTCGCCTCCGTCCACCACAACAAGCTCTCCAGCCAGATCACGGATCTCAATCGAGTCGCGAGGATGATTGAGGCGGTTTGTGGGGCTGTATTCATATTGTCGATAACCCAGGAAATTTGAATGTTATAATTTTTGTCAAACAGAATTAGTATTTAAATAAAGAATCATGGGAAGAACTTTGAGGAAGGAGTAGGAGCAAAGTTCCGTGCCCGTAAAACAGCTGTTGAAATTGTGGACAAATGCACTAAACTACAGGCCAAATTGCACTTGCACTTTGGCCTGTGTCTGCGTTTTAGTGAATTTTGTCCGCAATTTCTAGCTATTTTACGGACATGGAACTTTGCTCCTACTCCTTCTTTAAGGAATGATTCAATATTCAAAATGATGTCTTTATAGGGAGTGGAGCTTGATGAGAGTTGTCGAGATCCCAATCTGGTCCCGGAAGAGGACGCTGCCAACATCCTACGCTCCATCGCCTACGGACTGTGCAAGAACGCAGAAACCGAGCTGCAGGCACAGCAGGTATCAAGAGACTTGTGGAATTTAGCGAATCGATATTTTTTGGACTTGTGATATTTAGCAAAACATTTTTTATTTATTAGCACACAAATTTAGTGGCATTTCTTCATTACGCGAACCGATTAATTGTTGGGCCTGTGATGCGAACAAGTTTTATATACATCTCTGCAGAAAATGAAATAGTCACTTATATAACTGAAATATTAAATTCGAACTATTTTAGAATTTCCACAAGGCCTACAACGAATGCGAACCGCAGATAATCCTCCACTTCAATACAGACCAATGCATCGATTCGGTGAGAAACGCGTCTTTTAGATTCCTATATCTTTTAAAAAACGACTTTTTTTCCAGATCCGTGAATGGGGGCAACACGGCTCTTCCAACACCAAGTTTCTGCGCACCTATCAAAATGTGAGTCTGCCCATCCATCCAATTGTTTTTCTGGCCCCTGAAGATAAGAATTTTTTGGGCGAGGGAATTTGCGGTGCACGGCAATATCGTCTATATCAATTATCCCTTTGCAGTTCCACAACCCCTCTACGGCGCGCACCGAATGCGTTAACGTTAACGGAGGCCAACTCGAGGGCGGATTCGATCTATCGGTTGGTCTAGTTGGAATATTTTCTCGACCCGAGAAGGTGTGCCATAAGATTGCATTGGGCTTGTGGGGAAGAGCCTGTTGGTATCAAATTCGCCGACAATTCCAGATCGATTTATGTGGAGACGATTATTTTGCTAATCTAATTCGCCAAAAATGTTCTATATCCCAGGGCGAACTCCACCTCACCGACGTTCCGCTCCGCCTTCACACTGCACTGAACCACTTCGAGTCGCTCTATCAACATGTAGGTGTTTCCCGCGCTTTTTAAAAAGTTTTCCCGCGCTTTTCTAAACATACCCCTTTTCAGCGCTTTGCCGACCTCAACTCTACCATCGCTCACCCGCGTCGATTTACCCTCGGCAAGAAGCCGCTCGAAGATCCCGATAAACAGGGTGGAGATGGCAAACTGGTATGTCAATTTGGCCCGCGTCCGTGGTTTAGGTCAACGAACTGTAGACGACCTAAACCACGGATGCAGGCCAAATTGCGCGTTCTGTGCGCGACTTCAAATCTTTTTATCTCAACCCCGTCATGCAACTCGACAAACAGCATATTTCATTCTCCGCATTCGGTGTTATTCCCGAAATAATTAATTGTTTTAATTTCAGTCCTCGCTGGCCTACGACCGCTCCGTCTACCTCCGAGCGGGTTTCCTCGAGGTCCGACCCCGCATCCTCATGGGAATGCAGCGCTGCCTCAACCTCAAACAAATACCGGTATTCCTATCTCTCCAGAACTACGGGGAAAAAGTTTGATTCCAGACAAACGTCCCCGAGAATTTCCTCGATCAAGTGGCAGCGGCGACTCCGCCGCAAGCTCCGCTGTGGTATGTTTTTTTAGTTTTGTGGACTTTGCTGAATAGCTTGCAGGGTTCCCGACGGTTCGCACGGCAACGCTGCTCGAGCAGTGGGACTGGCACTGATGCGCAAGCAACTGCAGCTACCCGCGGCTGGTGTACCTTATGCCGGTAAGCTCCCCGCCAGCGCATTACTGCCCACGTTTGAAACTCGTACTTCACCGTTTTTACCGATTCTCTCTTGCTATTAGAAATCTTCTCCATATTTTGGCAATATTATCCGATCTCTGAATTCCAGGCGAGGTCACCGACCCCGTGTCCCAAAAGCCTTCGCAACTCGTGGAGCGTTCGGCTGCACCGCTCCTCGCTACCGGCGGTGGCTCCTACCAACCCCGGAACCCTCGGATCGTCAGTGTCGTCCGGGGGTCTACTCTGAAGAAACGCCCTATGGACGCGGAGCCTGTCCCCATTGCGCCTCGAAGGCGGCCCGAGACCGGCGCCGCCACCGCCACGGCGACTGTCCAAGCCGTAGGAAGAGGAGGAGACGTCATCGGAGCGATTGGACGAGGGCCGAGGGCGGCACCAATGGATCCCGGGCAGCTGCAGCGGCAGAGGGAACAGCATCGGGCTATCGTTATGAGGAGCGCGCAGCCGAGGCCTGTGCAGAAACCCGTTGTCAAGGAGATCAAGGAGGAGGTCGAGGTAAGGGGGAAGATATTGTCGACCAGTTAGTCCGCGGTGAGCAGCCACTATGCTTACCTTCATTACGCTGCGTTCCGCGGAGTAGTTCGCGGCTCGCCTCCCGCATCACTGTAGTACCGGACAAGGGTGAAGACGAACAGTAGCGGATTACGGGCAGCATTAAATCCCCGAGAAAGATATATTTTGAGAGCAAAAAAACAATGAACTGGACAATACGTCCGGAACGCAAAATGTTATCGTCGAAAAAAAAACGTTCCGGTGAATATTCTCATCGCCCTCTAACCTGTCGGTTAGAGAAACGAGAGAACAACGGAGAGAAAGCAGGTGCAAACACAACGCGAAAGGAACAGCTTTGGCACCACCACAATCTACTACTATATAAAGAGCGTGTTT
>JACMIG010001620.1:0-19233 GCA_014805385.1 Levipalatum texanum
GAACGCAAAGATAAAAAATTTGATTTTTATTACCATGATACCCCCATCATGGGTCAAACTACACCATGAGGTCCCCCCTTACCTCGAAAAAGGTGGAAACATTTTTTGCTCGAAATCGATAAAAAAACGTCTCTAGATATCTTCTTATGACCGTCTGAACACTTTTTAGTCGATTTCACCAAAGTTTTTTTTTTCAATTAAACATTGATGTAGTCGACTAAAAAGTGTTCAAACGGTCATAAAAAGATATTTAGGTTTTTGATCAATTACGAACAAAAAAATTTTTCACTGATTTTTGACCATGATACTTCCATCATGGGTCAAACTGCACCATGAGGTCCCCCCTTACCTCGAAAAAGTCGGAAAAAATTTTTTGCTTGAAATTGACCAAAAACATCTCTAAATATCTTTTTATGATCATTAGAGTACATTATTACCGATGAAATGTAAAAACAGACTTTCGATTTGCACCATGATACCCGTATCATGGTTCGAAATTTCGAAAAAAATTGATCACTTCCAACCCCGGATTTCAACTTTGGAATTGAGAGATCTACTCACTCTCGTAAACATAGTGCAAAATTTGTACTCCAGCCATGCTCAATCGACGAGTTGGGGAGCTCCAAACACACACATATTCCGGGATCATCACTCTTCAGGTCATAACTTCGCCCTGGAACGTCTTTGGGGGCTCGACAAAGAATCTTTGTTATCAGTCGGTCCACCCCATCACAGCGCCCCATGACTCGATTTGATTCGAACCAAAATGAAAATATCGATTTTTCACCAATCGATATCACGGTGATCTACCGTAGTTGCCGTTCCGGAAAAGTTAGAAGTGGATTTCATAGTTTCCCCCTCAGACAAGTATAGCGCCCCATATCTGAACCCATGAAGCCATACTGGGTCCGTAGAGTTCCCTTGTAAGGCCGATCAGAGAGGGCGAAACAGACGGCCCTTTTTGAGTTAAACAGAGCCCTTTTTGAGTTAAACAGACACTTGAAAATTGGAAATTATTCCGCTTGCGTCAGTCTAAACTATTCTCTTCTTTGCCAGGCACACGACGCAGTGCGGCGAGAAGGAGATCCGCAACTACTGCAGTGGCAAATCGGGCAAGATCGCCTTCGAGGAGAAGCTCTCCATCTTCATTCTCCGCGCATGAAAGACTACCGTTATTCCCATTTGTTTCAAGGCGTCGTAAATATTATCGTACGGTAACCACGATTGTAATTCTCTTTTTGTCGCATTCTCTATGAGAAATCAAAAATAAATACATTTATCGAGGTTTCTTTTTCAGTGGATAATTTTCGCCTATTATCGGGCACCAAACATGGCGATTTCCCTAGCCCGAAAATGCGGATTGATCTACTTTGTCTATGATTCACGGCGATCCAAAAGCTTATAATATTCAGTTCCGTACGCGACTGTTCTCTCTCCATTGAAAAATGAGGGTTCTCTGGTCGTCTGGCAGGTTAGACATAATGTAGAGAGTTTCGCGTCGAGATCGTTGCGATTTTTTAGACGAGCTTGGATCGCCGATAATATCTTTAGAAGATTTTGGATCGATCATGAGCGTGATCAATCCGTCTTCAGGTGAGCTAATTCGGGCGCATTTTGGTGATCGACAATATTCCGAGTTAAGCGAGAATAAACTGGCTTTATCACTGTTTGCATAGCTTGGGAGGTGGAGAGGGTTAATTCTGATTGCCTCACGCCGTCAAAATACTGATGGTGTTTACTCATTGAACCTTCGGCAGTGGATTAATATCGATGAAAGATCGATTCGCCCTCTGGGAAACTATCTACCCTCATTTTCACGGATGATGAAATGGCGAATTATTCGCGTTGTTTTAGTATCATCAGCGAGAGCACATAGAAAGAACCCCGATATATCAGTTTGAGTACTGGCTAATGCTTCTAATAAGATTCACAAACACAGGAAGAGCTTGAGAGGAAACAAATACAAATGGCGTCTCCAACAAAGGCTCAAAAATTGATGCCTTTAGTACACACGAAATTGCGACGAATTTAGAGGCGCCATCAAACAGCTTTTCCGCGAGCAAATAACAATCAAGCGAGACCATTCAAAGGTCGAGATGGAGCGATTGAAGTGGAAAGGCAATGGATGATTCAGGATCATTGAAACGCCAGAATACGTTTTTGTAGTGTCAGTGTCAAGAAACCATGGCCAATCCTATTTCAAACAGCTTGGTCTGGAATTTCAAGGTTCCGAATAAACGGTGTTTTAGGAAAGTGGGGATTTTTTTAAAATACGAACTGGTTCTGAAATCAATTTCGTGTTGTCTGCAAAGGCATTAGGTTTGCGTTGAAACACAGAAAAAAATTTTAAAAATAAAATAAAATAAATAACAAGGATCGTCGGCACACCGGATTAGATTTACAGGAGAGCCAAGAAATGACAACTTGCGTACTGCGATTAGGATCGTGTCGCATGCCGGGATTGCCGATGCCGACGACCGTACCTTCCGAATAGTTAATTCCCTCGATAATACCTCATACAATTTCCCTTTTTTGAAGAATATCAAGAGGCCACGACTCGCACTATATCCCGCTTGGAAAGCTTTCGAAATTTCACTGTCAGGATTCCCAAGAAGGTAGAGATCGTAACTATTGTCCGATTAGCATATTGTCCGGAAGGTTTATTCCGCCGACAATAGCAAGAAGACGAGGGAGTGCCCGTGAAGAGGGCTACGAGTCAGGCTCGGAGACTCTTCAGAATACCTTCTTTCTCACAGAATGGATAGATGTCGAACCTTTGAATGTGAGGGTTCCGAAGAAAGCTCGGGACTCATGAATGTAGGATATTTTTGGAATAGGAACAAACCATCAATTAAGACACTGCTGTCGTCGAAATGTTTTTCGCCCGCTTTGAAACACAGACAGAGGAGTGCCTCAAGATAGAGATTATCGATGAAGTCATCAATTTCACTGAAGTTCCTTGTGTGAATCGGCAATTCGTCTGGGGCCCCCTTTTCGAACTGTCTAGCAGTCTGAGCTCTCTGGGAGATAGCAAGGAAAGACGAAGAGAAGGGAGGAGGGTCTAGGGATGGAGAGATCCTAAGGAGAAGTTGAGAGGAGTCTCTGAGTCGCTACTCAGCTATTTGCACGGGCAATCACAAATGAACGCCCCTCGCGATATAAAGATAGAGCGACGCTCGACGGGAAGAGCCAAGATTCGCGCCGAAGCTAAATACTTTTACTTTAAGACTTGTCAATATTAATTCCTGTGCCAACTGCGCCTAAATTTGTTTTCCGACAGTCTCACGTGTATTTCGTTTTTTTACAGAAAAAATGGAGACAGAGCCTTGGTGTGAAGTAGGTTTGCCGTCGATCCATGATTGCTCTTCAAAATTCACCGTGACATTTTCGCCGTTCCATATTTCTGTTGGCAAATCTCAGTTGACCTTCGTAATGACGCTAGGAAATACTCTTTCGACTTTTTCAAGTGGTCTGTTTGGTTTGTGGCGATCCACTCCAAGTTGAACTCCGGTCTAGGTTTCTCGGGACGGTTAAATGGTCGAGCTGAGACTCTGAAAGTGATGTGTCTGATGATTGGAACGTAAAACCTTTACAAATGATTGCTCGTCTCCAAGTTCGCGTCTGCCACACACGTAGCAGGAACCCCCGTAACGCTACTCAGAATGTACCCCAGGGTGGTCGATTGGACTCGGAATTGCTCAGACGGCGTGATATAGTCATGAATTTCTTCTCTTAGTTGAATATCAAAGAAATAGGTTTCGCGATACAGATAAATGATCGGGATTAGATTCTGACAGTGATTTCCTGGGTCAATAAAATTTTTTTAACTAAATTTACTAAATTGATTCCAATGAAAATTACAGTGATTCTATTTCGCCCTGCCGCTTGCTCCTTGAACAACCACTCATGAAATCCTATTCCAAATTCTCTCAGCGCTTGAGATGAATCACAAACTCGTCTATACCCTCGGTATTCTATGAAACCGCGCGATGCTGTAGAACAAGGTTGCATTTATCGTGGCAAATCGCCGCATTCTGGTGCCCGACAATATTATATCGTGTTCGCGACAATATCCTTCCTGTGACCTCAAGATCGTTCCAGAACGATGAAGGCCGCCCTCGCCCTTGCTCTCGTCGCCGTTCTCGTGGTTTCTGCGATGGCGGACGACGTCGTTGTGAAGCATCCGGCAAGGAGAGGAAGGAGGTAAGGAAATTTTAATCTTGATTTTTTCAATTCCGACACACTCATATTGGTAATATTTCAAGCCAGTAGTTCTATCTAAGTTTCACTGATACTGTGATACGGATGTTGAATACAAAACAGCAGTGATAATTTATCAAATTCCGTTATAAAATGATACTATCATCATAAGAAATGGCTAATAAATTATTATGAAAAAATTGCCAGGCAATCCTTCCTCGTCTACTACCTCTGCAACAATGGCGGATCAAATTTCGTGTCCAACTATCGTGAGTTCTTTTTTACATTTACTATACCCTTTATCACTTTCTGTCACAAAAATATACTCGGCAAGGTCCAATTCCAAAAACGACTATTAGTACATGAATCTCAGCGAAGATCTAAAGGCGAAAACCATAATTACCTCATTGCCGAGTACCAAGTAGTGTTAATATTTTTTGAGAAATCAATAAAAATCAAATTAAAATTATTATTTCAGCCTGTAGCTACCAGAACTACAACTATCCCGCCAACTATCTGCCTTCTTCTTTCTACGACCCCTACAATAACTGCGGCAATAGCTGCAATACCCTCCTCTGCTCCAACTATGGCGGATCATATATCAACGGGTATTGATTGATCATTGATTATATACAATTGATTTTTAATTGCAGACAGTACGTTGCCTACGCCTACAACAACAACCAGTATTCTTCGTGTGCTTCAAGCTGCTGCAACACTTACAACAATAACAATAACGGGGGCTACAACCCTTACAATAATAATAACAACAATGGAGGTTAGTATTGTCGACGGAATTAGAAATACGGAATGTACGCTGGTCGCCCTCCTCGCTAAACGCAGTAACAATGGTGTAATCGCCCACGGGCATGCGAAAAAATAAAAGAAAACGACGTCAGCTAGATACGGTTATCTTCGAATCGAAACCTAAACAGGGTCGTGACGCATGCTAGAGTAGCGAATATACCATTTTTACTGCGTTTGGCGAGGAGCGCGACCAGCGTACGTTCCGTATGGTTAATCCCGCCGACAATAGCATGGTTCAAATAAATAGAAGTAGAAGCATCCTGGTTGTCAACAACGTGCATTCAACGTTGGATATTACCGGGAACCACAACGCCGCCCTTGTTTTGGCTCCCGACAATACTCTTGGAATCTACCGTAATCCCTCAAATTCCAGGATACATTATTGGAACCGGAGTCGGGACGACGTACCCGAACGGCGCGCCTCCCAACCCGAACAACATCGGAAACGGAGGTACTTCAATTTTAATAGTTATTTAAATTCGCGGTATATTCGGCAAATAAATGTAACCTGCATGAACGTATTGAAAATCGCAGTTCTCATCTGTTTGGCGATTAACATTACAAGCCTAACCATTATTGTAGAGAACCCGGAGCGTTCTAGTCCACTCACCCGGAAAAGTCCAATGACGGACTGCGCGCGATTTTGAGCTACCTTGTCGAGCGCCGTTTCATGACCCTTGTGATTCAGTCGGCCGGCCGTGAATCGGGGTTAGAAGAGGTAGATCAAAAGCGCGCACAGTCCGTCATTGGGGTTGTCCAGGAGAGCGCTTCGGGTGCCCGACAATATCTGTTGCATGATTATCAAGCTATTATTCTACAGTACAGAACTTCTAAATTTTCGCTCCGCGACACTGTATAACGATTCGCACTTGTCGAAATGCCAAATGTAGAACCGCAAGCACTTATAAAGCGCGCTTCAGCGATCATGCGACGCTCTAAGGAATCCTTAATCACAGTGTCGCGGAACGGCAATTATTGAAGCTCTGAGACGCATCACAATAATTTCTTTCAGTGTCAGTCGCGACCGCCGCCTAACACACTGATACAACCCGAGTCCTCTTCTGACATCGATAATCGACTAATCCCTGACGAGCCCCTCTAATCAATCCGCATGCAGTCTGACGAGAACTGTCAGACGATGACTATGCATGCTTGATGATAAATGGAGTTACTCTAACCTATCACTGTTTGTTATGTTTCACGGACGCAGGAATTGCTGCAATGGGGAGAGTAGAACGATTTGTAGTTTGTTTTTGCTTTTCTCAAACACAACATGTCTACAATGTCTCCAAGCCAGATGTTCCTTCTAACATTTCGTTTGTGTTAAGAAAAGCAAGCTGAAACGTCGAAAATGCTGTAATAACCCATAACTGTTCGTTGTGTTTCACTGACGCTTGAATTGCCGAGATGGGATGCGCAGAACGATAACGCCTCAATTTCTCCATCTTGATTTAAATACTATTTGCGAACAGCAACCTTACTGCTTTCTGAACCAGTTGTAGATTCATTACTTTCGATCACAGGCAAGAGTTCGTTGAACTTCGAGATTCCGGACGGTGAAAGCAATAAGTCGTTGAGTTAACCCGGGATCTGGCATCGGAAGCGGCATCGTCCCGAACAATGGAAACAGGGGAATCGGAGGAGGAGGTAAAACATTATTTAGAATTATTCGAGCGAATTTGCCATCCTCTGAAATGTCGTCGATTTCTTTAGGTGTTGGTGTCCAACCGAAAAATCAAATACAATTAGGAAATATTTAACATCAAGTTATGTTTTTTGATTAATTACACGTAGGAATTGAAGAATGTTTTCCCGATCAATGATAGTGTTTTCGTGAAACATACACATGGAATTCAACCTCCTGGCAATTCGATTACATGCAAATAAATTATTTATTTAGTTATCACGGGTTCGGCCATCGGAGGCGGAGTCGTCCCAACGAACAATGGCAACGGCGGAATCGGAGGCGGAGGTATTGAATGAATTAGGATAGGAAAGAGTATTGGGGGAGGGGGGGGGGGTGAAGAAACTGTTCCTTTCTGTGTTACTGTCCGCCTGTTCTCTCTCCACGATTCTCTCGTTTCTCTAACCTGTCTGGCGATTAGAGAAACTCCCGTCTTAACAGCCGACATGCATGCATGCAGTTGCAAGTTTACCGACACGCATACTTGCCAAAATTTGCCGACCTGCACACATGTGTCGAAATTACAGGCTCGCAGGTCGGCAAATTTGAAAGGTAGGATCGCAGGCCTGCAAATCTGCCATTGCACGTTTGCCGGCAGGTATGCAGGCCTGCCTGCAGGTAGGAAAGCTAACATGCTGGCATGTCGGCTAGTAAGACGGGAGAAGGAGAGAACAGGCGGACCGGAACACGACAAAGAACAGTGCCGTGCAGCCACATAATAATGGGTTGATGCCTTCAAAACTTATAGACGAGTTGGAATCTGTTTCCGAGTTTCTATCTATCAATTCAGTCCCATTCCCTTTTGATTATTAGTACTTTTCCTTGATGTAGTACCGTAACCCTCCTCCCCTTCAGCTACTATCTCCTCCTGCCAGTCGGGCGAGACTTCAGTTGGAAGTTGTGTCAATGGTCTCTGCCCGAATAACCTCATGTGCACCTCCGCCAACGAGTGCTGTCTGTGCCAGGCGGGAACGGGAGTCGGTGGGTTGGCAGCGTGCCAAGGGGCCTTTAATTTTTTTGGCAGATTACCAAGTTTATTTGGCAGACTGCCAAGTGGATCTATTGCATTTTCAGGCCCCTGTTCGACTAACGGACTCTGTCCCGTGGGATACTCGTGCGCTCCGTCCGGCCAGTGCTGTCCCCAGCAGCCCTATAATCCCTATGGAAACGCTCCTCAACTGAACCCCGTTACATCGACGAGTCCGTCGACGACCACGGGAGTGAACGGAATGCAGGTTGGTATTTACAATAGGTATGGACAAAAAGGAGGTGTTTAGACAAGGTGATTTAAATCAAAATACGAGATTCAGATAATATAATTTTGCAAGAAGGATACGTTTCAGGCAATTAGATTTAGCAAAAATGTGCACTTTATTTAGGAAAGTATATGTTTCAGACAATATGATGTAACTGAAGGACATGAAATGATTTCGATCACATCTGGTGTCATAAAAATATGAAAGCATAACTTTGTGGCCAAACGTGGAGTAGTAAACGTCGTTGTGCGAGGATTGCGGTAGTTTACTATTACGGTAGTTTGCACGTTTACTACACCAGGATTGCAGGCCTGCGGAATCGGCGGATCGTGTCCCGCGGGTTCGACGTGTGGAGACGGCAATGTTTGCTTCCCGAACATCACACGGGAATAGATTAAATAGTTTTAGTTCATATTGAGTATTATTTTTAAAAAATTCACCACCCTTTGCACAAGCGGTACGGGGATCCCTTATCACATTGTCTGTTATGTTTCATGCAACTACCTTCACTAAACAATTATGTTTAAGACGATGTCATGCTTGGTTGGATCCAACACTAAATATATTTCAAACACGAAAATTTTTTACTACATGTATGTATGCCCGAGCTCGAACCACTTCAATGAACACGATACAGTTAGCAATGAATGCGAATTAAACTTGCACCAATTAATGAATTTGAAGCGATAAAGAACTAAAGATAAAGCACGTTCGTTGGAGACCTAAAAAATATTGTCGAGAACCCAATCATCACACCTTCTTTTTAACCTGCCCCGTGTTCCTCAATCCAGTAGACAGAAAAATCAGCTTTGTATTCGATAATTGAAACCATTCCTTGCAGTGTCTTTGCCACCCAGACTCCGGAAACTCGACGTGGAAGATTGGGACGGCATCGTCTTCGACTACGTTGATCGCCCCGAAATCATCGACCTCACCTATGACTAGTTCACCCGTTCTCGCCTTGGTGCCTCACATTGCTGATTATCGCAAAATAAACAGTAGTTTAATTTGACTTAATTTCCTTCTGCATTGAACGATTTTCCATGTGAATAATGTGCTCTGTATCAAGGAACACGGGGATTGTCAACGTTAAGAGCGATCTACGAGAACGGAAGCTTGCAATGGAATAAACCAAACCGAACCTGATTATGTTCCGGACTGAAAACCAACTCATGAAGTCTTCGAAACGTGTACGTTTCAACGGGTCTAAAACAGATTGTTCTATTTCGAGAATTCTGATTATAGTTGGTTTCGTGTTAAGAAATTTTTTATGAATAAGTTTGGATTGGGATAATGCGTACTGCACCGTGGTGATAGTTTCCATGTCATACTGGAGTATTGGACAAGGGGGTGAAGCCAAACAGATCGAATGAAACAAAAAAAAATGTTTTCAGACATGGCAATTCATCTACAAATCATGGCCTGCCGTAAAATAGGTCAATTACTTTTAGGAAATCTCGCATGGTAAAGGCGCACACTATGCACACCACATCGACCATTCCGCTTATTTTTTTTTTTAGAATTAAATTAATGTATGCAATTTATAATTGTTAAGTCGTCCTTGCGCAGATGCTGCGACAGCGTCGCGGTTTTTCATCGCTTGCGGAGAAGCTGCGCGACGCCGCAGTTGCCGGTGGGTAGTTGGCAATACATACGTTTCAGGCTTTCATAAAAGTGCTTAGCTAATAGTTTCCTTCAATTTGAAGTTAGTATATTTGAGACAGTTTTATAGATTTAAAACTCTTCGCGTATTCAGGTGACAGTCGTCGCAGTGGCGCTGCCGTTGCGCAGTCCTATAGTCGGCGAGAAGATGCCGTCGATTCCAAGGTAATTCTATTTATATTTCGACACTGGAGAATCTAAACTGTAATGTTTTCTTTAATACTTAAGCTAAAATCGTTCTAAATAATGATTTAGGGCGAGCCGTACCGAGAGCTGTTCGTAATGCCGAAGCGCAAGCTCACTGCGCAGATGGGCATCGAGAGGGTGACAGGGCGAATGCAGGTAAGAACAGCTGTTTTATGATTATTCTCCAAAAAGTCTTCACTGATCTTTTACTAATTATTTTAAATTAAATTAATAATATTCTTTTCCACAGAGAGAAGTCAAAAGCCGCATGGACCTGCACGATCGCCTCGCCGTCCGACGGCCGAGGGAGAAAGAAATGAGGGAGGATCAGGTGGGAACAGTGGGCGTACATTTATATGCATTTGTTCAAAATACAATTATGGGAAACAGCAATTATGAATCAATAGTATTGATCCAATACTGAGTAAAGCAGTTGCCAATAAGAGCACCTTTCAGTAAATAAATGTAAAAAATTTCGTGTCGAATTTTATAAAACTATATTGTTCTATCGTGAAAAACCTTGCTGAGGCTCTATTACATTGGGCATCACTCGACGTTATTAAAAGGCGATCGAAACGTACTCCATTTTCCCTACCCACATCATTTCGTCGATTTAGAGGAAGGGAATACATTTTTGTTACGAAGTTACTCCACATAAAATGCACCTGCAAAACCATGTGTAAATGTTTTATCGCCTCTGTTTTTCCAGGACTGGCCCTCGGTCTGGCCGGCAGCGCGCTCCTTCGCCGCCTCCGTCGTGCCTCTGCCCATGCGCATGGGATCACGGCGATACCCCGAGAAGAGGGCACCCTTTAAGAAGCAGGTACGGTAGCCGGGAATCGCACTCTGAATTATCTCTAAAAAAATCAATTATTAAATTCCAGGGTAACCTCGAACTGATCAAGATTCCCAACTTCCTGCACTTGACTCCCGCTGCGATCGAGCGGCATTGTGAGGCTATTAAAAGTGGGTGGTCATTTTCTATGTTTCTAGAAGTCACTAATTTCATCTACTTCATTACTTTTGTAATGTATGGATCATTCTTGGATTTTCAGAATTCTGCACACCCTTCCCGCCGGAGTTTGCATCGAATCCCGAAGGCGCTCAGGCTGCAGTGCCCATCACGATCAAGTACGCCGACTACGTGCACCAGGTACGGACCGAGAAACTCTAAAATGCACTCCTTTCGCAAAAAAAAATCGGAAGCAGACAAAACCAATATATTTTATATTGGCACGACATTCTTATTGCACAAACTCCACCAAGACTATTTATCATTTCCTTATTTTTATATCATTCAAAAATAGCTCTATTTCAGAGCAACAACATTCGTGACAACCGCGCACGCGTTGTGACTATTCAGGTATCTTTTTCAAAAATATTCGTTTCCCTTTTTAAAATTAATTTTTTTACGTTTGACCTGTAGCCATGAGCATCATTCACAAAGAGGTTCAGCTCAAACTGGCGTCGCTCAAGCTGACGGAGGATGCCCACAAGAAGATGCAGAGACTGGCGGGCTCGAGATACGAGGAAGCAACGGATACCCTCACTATCACTTGTGACAGGTAGACTAATGCCAGCATTTAGCGAATCAATCGATCAATCAATGCGGCTAGCATTTATTAGCCTACTGCAGATGTTACACGCGAGCGCAGAACTGGGACTACGCGCACTACCTGCTGACCGTGCTGTATCACGAAGCTAATGTCAGTTATTTATTTATTTTTTAAATTTCGTTGATTACGGGGTGATACTATTTTTGACGATGTGTTGTGAACAATTTACCGGGCTGTTATTTTTCGGGCATATTTCGGTGGGGTCAACATCTACAAGTAACCTAATGCAAGTATTATGCTCATTGGCACTATTCATTATGCAGTACCGTTCATGCGGCCTAATGAGGATAGCTTACGTTTCAGAAGCTCGAGGCATGGGAGGAACTCGCGGAGCGCGCGGACGCCCTCAAGCTCGAATTCGATGGTTCATCGTGCAAGACGAAGCTCGTGGAAATGCTGGGAAAGGTTTGTGTCACTTTTTTTCAGTCGCGACAAACGATACATCAACTTTTCACCGCAATTGTCGTCTTACAATTACTTTATCATCATGAAACCGATATGAATGCAGACATAAAAATCAATGTTCCGCAAAATATTCATTTTATTCTATCGAAGTGAAACTTATATAATTGCAGACCACGAACACGGATGCCTCATCGATAGAAAAGCAACCGGAAATCAAGGAGTTTGGCGAGATGTGGAGGAAGTATATGAATACGGTTGGTATTGTGGATGTATTTTCTCTCTGATAAATTATTTTTGTAAAAGATATATTTTTGAATTCAGCTAATAATGAGTGTTTTGCAGGAGGAAACGCCCGAGGGCACGCGCGAATACGCCGCTCGCATAAAGGCTTTGCTGCGGAGTGGTTCAGGTTGGTATAATGTATATTTATATTAAAAAAATCGATGTTTATAAATATCGATTTATTTGGTGGGTAGTAATGGAATATCGATCTATCCTTCAAAATTCGGTAGAGCTCGTATTTCGTCGGGAGAAAGGGGGGTAGTGAATTTTTCTACGAAGATCGATATATTTCTTTTCTATCATGATAATTTGCAGTACCGCCCACTCCGTCTGCCGCGCAATCCCAGCAATAAAGAAAGGGCCGACTTTGATCTTTGATCTTTACCACAATTCCGATCCTCCTCCCCGTAGATAGGTTGAAAATTAGCTCAGATATCATCTTCTGTAGATTTGTTTGAGATTTTGTTGATTTTTTGCTTCCACAATTTTGTTGCCTTCTCAGAATGAATTTTATTATACAATGCCTCTTGTTGGGAAACGCAGTTTGATCAGCTCTAATAGTAGCGTGTAGTAAAGGCTGACATGATACGCAAATTGACGGGCCAATAGATAAGTGTCATGAAGTCGGCGGCATGAAACATACATTGACGGTTTTGAAAGGTTTCGGAGTTGAGGTGTTTCAAGCCTATTTGCATTGAGCGATGGCCTCGCGGACGTTGCAGTGGCCGGTGGAAGCGTCGTAGACGAGGGGGCGGGTGCACTTGACCTGTAAATATGAGGTAATATACGGTACCACAAAAAGAAAAGTAGAAAACAAATATAACTGATAATAATAAAACTGATTGCAAAAAAGATAACAATGCATGTGAAAAAATAACCAGTAACAACATCGCTGCGCAACATAAGTCTTCTAACAAGCGCGCAAGCGTCTGATCTCCCACCTTGGTGATCTTGCCGTCGATGCACTTGAAGTGGCTGCGCAGGCAGCTGGGGGCACGCGGCATCGGCCCGCAAGACTTCGAAGAAGAGGAGAGGAAGGGGTTGCTTCAAAGAATCGAAGTCTCTGTTTCACATTCCAACAATAAATCCTCCCCATGACAACTCGAACTCAACCGAAGCCGTGAACTGTTTTGTGTTTCAACAATGAATAATTGAGCACTATTTCTTTGTGGGTCAATGGGCTGTAGATATAATGTAAAATCATTTTTCGCGAAATTTCGTTTGTTAGGCAGTTTCTTTTCATTTTTCAGACGCTTTCAGTTTCTCCACCCTAATGTAGGTCACCGAGATTGATTGAAGTATCGAATCCTTCTTTTTGAGTCCTAGTTGTTGTCAGATTCTGAACGATTCCTCACGCCATGGGCAGGTAGGTCTTGTCACAGTGAGCCATGCGAGACTGGCAGAGGTTGGACGTCGAGTTCCAGCGCTCTCCCGCGTCGCAGTTGATCTGGAAAAGCCTTTGGGAGATCAAAGATCAATTTTTATTCTTATTTATCAACAAATCGATAGAAAAGTATCACCAAACATCATCGAAAAATAGCTAATATCAATCAGAAATGGCGTATTTTTCAACATTTTCATTAATAAAACAATTATCCAACTGACATGCTTGGCGTCCCACTGGGCGGTGCAGACGGTGTACGTGGATGCGCACTCGTACGAGCGAAGTCCCGCCCAGACGCCGTCGCAGGCGGCCTTGAGCAAGGAATACAAGATAATATTATCTCCCTCGCCCTCTAATACTAGCACCCCTGTAACACATTTCTCCTGCTGACAGTCCGTTAAATTATTCCCAGGACGCGGTTCCTTTTTCCTATTTTTGGAGGGTCCCCATGTTTCCATCGGGGATGGGATGAGAGTTAGTATATTTATGCGCTGACCTTAAGCGTGCCACAAAGGCCCTCCTCTGTCGGAGCGTCGGCACACACGCGCTTCTTTACGTCGAAACCGCGATCGCACTGTTCCTGCAGGGGATCAGCTCCCGCCGACATGGAAAAGTTTTAATTCCAAGTCAAAAACGTTTTTCAAACAGTAACGAACCTTGGTAGCCTTGCCGTTGCCATCGCACTTGTAATAGAAGGGCTGCACCGAGCAATCGGGAGAGATGGGATAGTTGCCTGAAATTTCATCCAAAAAATCATTCCCGGATCCAAAGACTAGTCAAATTCCGCTCAACATGCAAGTTGCTTCATTATTGTTAGACCACCATGAACCAGCCCACAACATGGCCGCTTCAGTTTCCTAATTGTAAGGGCAGCGCTGGTCGGTTACAATTTGATGCGCCTCTGGACTCCGATAATAGATCATAGAGGGGATCCCTATCTGACCTGCCTCCAACCCCTTGCACGTCGTGGCATCCGGGAAGTCGTAGCCGCTCGCTGAAAAACATTAGCCATGTTTTATTCAAGAGTCGAGAATATCGTAGCTTGAGAATATCATTCGTTTACCGAATTTATGTTTCACGGAAAGCGTAAATAGATCGTTTAGAAAAGACTTGATAATGCATTGGCCTTGCTCAACAGGAAATTACCATGAATTCCTGCAGCCATCGCGAGTACGACAGTGATGGTGGTGGAGAGGGTCATCTTGATCCCTTTAAAGAATTGCATTAGCCGAGTAACCGGGAAAAGTGCGAGCAAAATGTCGATCGGCTCTCTCCCTCTTGTCAGAGATTGCCATGCTATCGGCATCTCATCTATTTTTTTTCCAATTTGAGGAGTAAATACAGGAGTTTGAGTCAACTAAACAAACAAGGCAGTCAAAAAAATCAAACACGCGCGGAAATAATGATCTTATTGTCAGGGAATGCATCGCTATCGGCAACTCCATCAATCATTTTTCTCTGATAGAACGGAAAAGAAGCGTCAGTTGGGGCCTCCTGATTTACTGAAGAGAACTGGGCATCCGAAAACAATTAAACAAAATTAGGATCTGGGGGAATATTTGCCTTCTTGCAAGAGAAAGCATCGCTATCGGCATCATCCATCAATCATTTCTCTCTAACTGATTGTAAGGAACGAAGAGAAGGGTCAACACGGGGTCTTCTTTGCTGCATCGTTCGGAGAGAGAGCTGCCTGCCCAACGAATGAGTCATGGAGGGATCACTAGTTGATTAGCACTGGATGGAGGGGCGATGGACTACGAGAAGGGACGAGAGTCCAGGCAGAGAAACGGCAGCAGGAAGAGGAGAAAGCGAACAACAAGTGTTTGCTGGGAGGATAAACTTTACTGCAGGCGAGGCTTGCGAAACAGCCAGAGAAGTTCACAAAATACATGTTTTTATGGAGCGATTAGTCACGATTGGCATGAAATTGAGCTAAGTTTCGAATACCTATCATTGTGCTATGCTGCGAAGACATGTGAATAGGACGAAAATGAATACGTTTTATTTTATGAACTGATCGAGGATCAGAGCTGGTCTTCGAAGCTATCTCGGGTAGTAACTCAATTGCACTTGGGCATTGTTCCGGAACACTGGCTATTGGTCTCGAAGTTTAGAGCAGATTCGAATGCGGAACAGACGAATCTGAAAAAGTAAATAGCCAGGACAAAATGGCCTGATGAATACCCTAGCACTGAACTCCCGCAAGTCTTGGCGTAGATGTCAATCGTGCACTGGGCGTATGCTTGGAAGGCACTGATCAAGTACAGTATAAGGATCGGAGAATATTTTATTCTGACGTGCACATTTCTCCTTGTCGTTGGAATGAAGCAAAGAGAATATTCATGCAATCCAGCAGCTCGTCACCAGCATTCGAGGCCACGTTGTCGAGGCAGGGAAGGTTTTGTTTAAAGGCTGTAATTGGATTGTTGTGCGACAGAATGTAACCGGCGTATCGCTTGATCAAGCAGTCGACATTATAGTAATGTCGGTGAAACGTAACAATTCAGCCTGCCTGAATCAAACGCCTCTGAAGGTGTGGGGCAATTTCAGTTTGGGATTCCGGAAGCTTCTCAGTTTAGCGTCTCTGATACCTCTTCTCAAGACAATGAAGAGGCACTGGGCTCCGAAACAAGAAACATTTGTTAAGATCCCCACAACAACTTTCCGTTCTCATCTACTCCAACCAACAGCCTTACATAACATTACGCAACGTTGTAACCCGGCGCGGTTGCGGCGCAGTTGGTTGGCCGGGTATATAAGCCCAGGAGAAATTGGCTTCTCTCGAGGTCCGGAGCCCTTGGGTTATCGCTTGTCCCACATATCCCCCAATTGGCATTCCATGACTTCACCTTTTGCGCTGAATGCTCTTTCGGCCATCGTTGAGAAAATGGTTTACATATTTTTTTCTTTTGCTGACAATGAGAGCTAGGCTGAGACGAGCCACCCACTAAGCTTTAATTTTACACTACAATACGATGTTTAACATTTCTGCACCTCAGTGGTTCCCCGATAATCCATCTTGCACTTGCACTTTGGCATGTGTCTGCGTTTTAGCCACATTTGCCCCCAGCCATTTTACGGACACGGAACTTTACTCCTGCTCCTTCTTTAACAAACCTGCCTGATCAGAGCATTCGCTCCTTCGCACGGGGAAGTCAGCGGAGTAGAGCGTGGCGTCGACCTCAACTCATCCTTCCCCCCCACCCAGTCCCCCCTCGCTCCTCACAATGTCCAAGTCCAGAAACTCGGCCATCGCCTGTGGCTTCATGCAATCCGACGGCAGATTCGCGATGCAGGAATCGAGCTTGGAGATGTACCTAAACTGTTTATATCTTTTGTTCTCTAAAACTCGGATAAGGCAACGGTCGCATCCAGAGGAGGAAATCGTTAAAGTTTGCTGTTGTTTCTTGTTTAATGTTCTTTGAACGGCACCTTGAGTTTCATCAATTTATAAATCAGTCGACTCAATGATAACGGCCATGAAAAATAAAGCCCGCATCAATTATGGTACCTGCACACGGTCTGCACTCCTGTGCTCCCGAAGCCGTTCAGGACCTGGTGGAAGTTCTGCAAGTTCGGAATAGACTAATTGTAAGAAAAAACTTGATTACATCCTTGTAGATGCCGATCATCGGCATCTCATCGACGTTGATGTTGAAGTTCCAGAAGTACGTACGGAGACAGGAACGGGTCGCCTGGAAATGGGGAACCACATTGTTATTTAGGCTAGAATTTAAACCGCAGCTTCCTAACAAGAGCTTTATCTACATTCAATAAATCAGGGGTTCAGAAATCAAAAAGATTGACGAGCCCTTATGCGACTCACGTTCATCTGTTCCTGCGAGCATCCTCCTTCCTTCGCGGTGGTCGCCTGCTTCTTCGCTTTCATAGGCACCGCTGCTGTTACAACAAGAAGAAAGCCAAAGACGAAGAAGATGAATTTGGCCATGCTTAGAACCAAGGGACACTGGGATATATTGGAGATGGCCTCTCTTTTGAAGTATTTCAGGAAACGTAGTCACAAACTGATAGCGTTTATCTGATAGAGTGAAGTGTAGATTATGGAAGAAGATTATCACTGGTCTTCGGGACTACACAGAGATCGGTCACAAGAAGACGGTTGCTGATTGTGAGGTCCTCGTTTCGTATATTACGGTCTGCATGTTTTTCAATTTTTAGGCCAAGAAACTGCGACTCACCGCATGACCATTCAGGAGTGTTTCATGTTTGCAGAAATACGGCGAATACCTGGTGTATTTCGGTCTTTGCGTGAAACAGGCTCAAAAAATCTGTCCTAATTGCGTTACAATGCAAGTCCTAAAGACAAAAATCTCCGTGGGTTGTTTCTGAAGAATCGATGCAAACATTTCGATTCTTCACAACGATTCTTGTGCGTTTCATGTTCACATGCATACAAGGAATATTGTGCTGTACCACAGAACTTCTACCTCCGCCTCCCATTTCTCTAACAAGCAATCTCTCCTCAAAGATACAAACAAAGTTTTCTGCTAACGGGCATACTTCTTCTAGAAGTTCTCTGGTCGCGGCAAATTATCTTGCGAATTTCATTGCTTGTCGATGGGCAGGTGGGGGAAAACGAAGCCTTCCCCCCGAACGATTATTTTTCCCTTGAAAACAAGTTCATCTCGCTTTCCGCCAAGTTAGAGACAAGGAAAAGAGTTTCGATCAAAGAAAGCGAAAACGATTCAATTGCCTTCAACACATGAATCGCCGTAGCCTTTGTTTTCTGAAACACAAACACATTCGACTGACTCCAAAAGGTGAAGTCATGGAATGCCAATGGGGGGATTTGCGGGACAAGCGATAACCCAAGGGCTCCGGACCTCGACAGAAGACATTTTCTCCCGTGCTTATATACCCGGCCAACCAACTGCGCCCCAATCGCGCCGGGTTATTTAGAACGTTGCGCAATGTTGTGCAAAGCTGTATTTAGCAAGCAGTGAATGAGTAAACAGCACGCCATGTTGTGTAGCGATGCTGATACACTATCCACAGACGCTGAACACCTGTTTACACTGCAGAAATGCTACGTATCGAAATACTCAAGATATTCCTTACATTCATGTGAGCATGAAACACATCGGGACATTCGCGTTTCTTCATCCGATATCGCAAAATGGCATGTTCCTCAGAGGTTCGCCCATAGGTACACTGTTGTAGACGGGTCTGCGACCTCGCAATCTGCAGCAGCGACTTGCTCTGTTGCAGCAGCGACTTGCTCTGTTGTCTTGTAACTGCCCTGCAAGCAGCACATCTCCAAGTTCCCTACCTCTATACATACGCTAAGACCCCTACGTCTGTCGGTACGGATGTTCGTCTGTGCGTCACGCTTGCAAAAAACTAATCTACGGCTGTAGATCAAAAGTCTATCTACAGCAATTTACGGAAACGGTCCATATCGGTCCAAAGTTTCTAGGATGGTAACATAACATGCGAAAAACATGTTTCAACGTGTTTTAACGCGTTTTGACCCCTAAAGGGGTGTCAAAAATACGTAAAAACATTATTTTTCCAAAAGTACTCAAAATGTTCCCAAATTTCACAGGAACATTTCTAAACATATTTTTGACCCCTAAAGGGGTGTCAAAAATACGTAAAAACATGATTTTTCCAAAAGTACTCAAAATGTTCGCAAATTTCACAGGAACATTTCTAAACATATTTTTGACCCCTAAAGGGGTGTCAAAAATTCGTAAAAACATGATTTTTCCAAAAGTACTCAAAATGTTC
>JACMIG010001621.1:4535-19232 GCA_014805385.1 Levipalatum texanum
GGTTGCCGATTGGATGTCGTTGAAAGTCAAAAAAACTAGGGGTTGCCGAATGGTTGATCAGGGACTCTAATATCAGTGGGGAGAGGTGGTTTCCGATTTTTTATGATTGAAGAACTGAAATGGGGTTGCCGATCGAGGGAGATCGGCGCCCATCCTCTAAATCGGCTGCCCCTGTTTTGAAATGTTAAACACTTTGATCAAATTTCGGCAACCCTCAGCTGATACTAGGGACCCTGACCAACAGTTCAACCAGTCATCCCGGTCATGCACGTTACAGCAACAACAATACTCACTATTCGGACACTTTTCAGGCCTATGCCCACTTGAAGCGATTCCTGAGTTCTCTGCCGGGCCCGACAGCGAATGGGAATCGGATAACCGACTTCATCCCCCGTCCCCCTGCCCAGCTGACGAGCGAGCAGGTCGAGGTGCCAACCGCTGCATCATCCAATACTGCATTATTGCAGATGGTGATGCTGTCGGACTGCCTCGACGAAGCCGTCGACACCCTCCGGAACGTGGAGAAGGTACAGACGACGAAGATGTTCGATGGAATCACCACCGAAATGGCCGCCACCGCCCTCACCCTCCTCACCGCGAGCTCATTCCGGTATGACATTTTCTTCCTATATATTATAACCCTTTTTGCGGGACATATTCAAATGTTTAGACGCCCTCCATCCCGTTCGGTGGAGAGTGTCATGGCCGCATCCCAGAACAATGCTGGCCAAGAGGAGGGAGAGGTACTCCTTTCATAAGTAGCTGGCCAATAATGTCAATATCAGCCCGAGGGAACGGATCAGCCTGCCGAGGAGCCCATCCCTCCACCTCCCGCTAGTGACGATTCCCTGCTTGGCCTTGCCTGCACTTCCGGGGTTACTATCCTATTTTGTGCCTATTTCTATTCCATTGGCAGATGTCCGAGTTGGCATCGCTGATTCTCCGCGTGCGGAAATCGGCCGATTTCCTGGGGGAGACGGAGTGCACTCCCCTCATGGAGGTTCCCTCCCCTCTCGCCCCCCTTCAGTCCTTCCAGACCTGCGCTGCTGGCCACCTTTCCATCGTCGAGCAGCTTCTCGCCTATGGGGCCGACGTCAACCAGACCTCCGTCACCAACAACACCGCCCTCATCTACGCAGCCGCCGCTGGTTTCCACGAAGTTCTCCACTCACCCTCCATTCTTTCACAGCGTTCTTTCAGTGCGTGCGAGCCCTCCTCAAAACGGGCAAATGCCATCTGGAAGTGAAGAATGAGAACGGACACTGTGCAATGATGGAAGCTGCTTCTGCTGGTATGCAATCGATTCTTGTTCCCTAGCTGACCATGATGTTCAGGTCATCTCGAGATCGTCAAGATGCTGGTGGAGGCAGGAGGGAAAGGAATGGCTGTAACTGAGGCGGCAGGCCAAGTCAGAGGGGAAGGGCAGGACGGCATTCCCTCCCGTCCCTATTCTCTCAACCAAGTACCCAACCCACTCAATTCTTTGCACTTTACCACATCACTGGGCTGGAGTTGGTGTTTTTTTTATTATGAAATAAGCAATGGCTGCTATTCTGATGAATCGTATTGGCAGCGCCAAACCCTTCCCCTTTTGGCACTCGCACTTTCCTTTCTCTAATAAAAAAATACCGAAAAAATATTCTTGGCCGTCCAATATATTGTTATTGAAGGAGTCTCCGCTGACCCTGGCGTCGTACAAGGGACACGTGGAAGTTGTTCGCTTCCTGCTTCCCCTGTGCACGGGGACGGCGAGGGCGGAGGAACTGCACACCGCCCTCATGGAGGCATGCATGGATGGTCACACCCAGGTATTGGCGCGATACAATTCTGATTCAATTCGGTTAGAAAAGAAGCTACTCTCGTCGCATCGTCTACGATTGCAAATAAGAATAAATTGAGGTGGCGGATCTGCTGATGAAGGCAGGGGCTGAAGTCAACTTCGACTCGGAGTCCTACGAGTCTCCCCTGACTCTAGCTGCCTGTGGAGGACACACCGAACTGGTGGAGATGCTACTCAAGGCAGGGGCGGCGATCGAGGAACCCAACGACGAGAGCTACACTCCTCTCATGGAGGCCGCCCGGGAAGGATGCGGAGTGAGTCAACGACGTCGTTCATAGTGTTGCTGGCATCTCCTGTACTACCTCCAAGAATAGCTAGAAATTCGTAAAAACAATTCCCTCCATGTGCCAAAATTTCTCGTCTAATTCTATGCTCCGCTTTCATGTTTTTCAAATGAAACAATTTACGAACTCAAACATGTATACTTTTGATTTATAGACCGAAATGTTCTCCTCTTTCATGAAATATGCTTACAGGACGTGGTGAGAGTTCTCCTTCAAGCCGGTGCCATCGTCAATGCACAGACGGAGGAAACGGGCGAAACTGCCATGACCCTGGCCGCCTGTGGAGGATACACGGAGGTGGTGGAGCAACTGTTCGAGTCCGGTGGGGATCTGGAGGCAGGGGCGAACACTCCGCTGATGGAGGCTGCCCAGGAGGGACACACCCACACTGTCGAAGGAATCATCGCCCTCATGAAGAGGCAGACTGCGGTGAGTAGATTGCTGTATTGAACAACAGATGGGATAAATGATTCTGGAATGTACGGAGGGTGATGGAGAGGTGCTCTCAGGCAGTCGACGGCAACACCGTCCGATGTCACGCCTCAACTGCACTCGCTTTTGCCGCAGACAACGGCCACCTCGACATCGTCAAGGCTCTCGTCGCCTGTGGATTCGCTGATATCGTATGCCTCGTTCTTTAAACAATCGAACAAACCATTCCTACATAAACTAAACGCAATTCATCAGCAAACATAAACCGAAGTGACTACATCAAATTCATGACACGTCTTTCTACGGAATGTATTTGACGATAACTATGTAAACGAAAGCATTACAGAACTACCAAGCTGAAGGCAATCGGACGCCTCTCATGAAGGCAGCCAAGAACGGATACACCGACATCATCAAATTCTTGCTGAATTGCGGGGCTGACGTCAGTGGATTTTAATTCCCAGATAGACCCCACGGCCTCCATTACAGGTGAATGCGGTGGCCTCTACTAGTGATGTCTCTGCCCTCTCCCTTGCCTGTGCTGGTGGCCATTTCGATTCGGTCATAGAGTTGCTCAGGGCTGGAGGGGATGCCCACGTATCTCTCAAAGTCGGTCCTATTCGTTTATTTTCGCTCCTGGATATTTTTATGCTAATCACGTCTACAATTACTCCTACATCAGGACGGGGTGACATGTGTGCTCGAGGCAGCACGACACGGGTACGTCAAGATTGTGGAAGTTCTTCTGGACTGGCAGAGTAACCACCCAGGAACAGTGCCTGCTAGAGTGGCAAATAGGAAGGTTCGGCCCCCCTTGAACCCCTTACAACGTTTTGCTTCGAGGTGGCGACTCCTCGACGTACCAGTACTTTGGCAGCCAAGAAAGGGGCCGTTCCCGCTGTCGCACCTCTCAAGGTAGGCCCCGTCTCCTTGCCACTCATCTACTCACGCTTTACATCGTTTCTAACAATGCACTGCCCTTGTTCAGTCTCATGTTTGTGGTGTAGACTGCATGAAATGCGCACACTTATCTGTCTCGGCTTTGATGGTGTTGAGTGGGGAAGGAGGGAGTTTCAGCCTCTGCTGCCCCCTATCAAGGACAAGAGATTGGATGAACTGGCTCCCCTTGGCTGCTGGTGTCCCGATGCCTGTCCCATTCACCTCGATGGAGCCGAGGGAGGACTGCACGCCGAGGAGATCCCGATCGCCACCCTCAACTCCTCCCTCGAAGGATGCTCACGCAACGAAGTACTTCGGGAGTTCATGAAGGACAAAGTCGTCCTGGCGGAGCTGCTCAAAGGAAACACTCTCGAATTGGACACGCTAACGGGTCGGGTGCTTCCCACTGTGACTGGCCACGAACTGGAGAGGAGGCGGTTGGCTGCTCTCGCTGCTGCTAACGGAGGAAGTCCCCTTCTCCAAGAGGTTCCAGACCCCTCCACACTCGTTGCATGGCCTATATGTGCGGCACTGCTTCTTCGCACATTTTCATATTCAAGTAGTTGCTCAAACAATATTATAATTATAGAATGGCTCAAGTCCGGCAGCACCTCCTGCGGTACCAGCTACCCCTCCCCAAAATATCACCGCAACACCTCCCAAACCCGGTAACTGTCGATTCTGCAGTGCTAGCATTTATCGTTTTGACATTACATCTATGAATGCTCTCTATGGCCGTTTTCAGCGCCGACTCCCTGTCATCGAGTGCCGGCCAGTGAGGAAGACTGCTTCGTTGGTGAGAGGGGACGGGACAAGAGTAAAAACATTGCTCATTTTCAATATATATTTGGTAAGTAATATTATAAAATCAGATGTGGAAGGCTCCCTGGACAGTGATGATGATGAAAACGCGAGTTCTTTGTCTGGAGGGGCTGGACTTCCCGAGGTGAGCACTTCATTAGGTCCCGTTCTCCTCAATATTATATTAGCTTGTTTCATAAGTTCGCAACTTTTTGAAATTTTCAATAGTAAAAAAATCTCCGTGAGCCAGTTGGTGAGCGTCATGGGCTCACGTGGAGAATATTTCTGAATTTTTTTGATATTTCTGAATGTTTCATAAAGTTTTGTTGTAAATTCGTTGATAAAATTTCCAAGCAAAGTAGCGAACTTATGAGACACTCAATTTAATAGGATCAAAAATGGGTTGTAGGTTCGCTCGAACATTTACAAATTCGACATCAAGAAGCTCTCTGAGCAGCTGAAGTTGAATGAGGGCCATAACAGTCCTCCTTTCCCTGAACATCCCCGGGTACTTCCCTTTCTCCTCCATCACACTCATTGCTCTTTGCAGAGAAGATCCCGTTCTACTCCGACGCCTGAAAGACCGACTACCCAACTCGCCGAAGATCCTCCCAGTCCAGCGAAGCCTGCCCTGGCACCTCAGTATCTGCCGTCAACGTCGCTCCCCAACCAACGTTGTTGCAGGCCTGAATCAGCCCCTCCACCAGTGCTCCCTCCACAGGAAGCGGAGGCCGCCGGGCCGACGACTCCCCCTGTCCCTGCATCGCCTGTCCGAGGCAGTGCAGAAGTAGACCTTCCGACGGAGTCTAATAACGACACTCCTCTCACCCTGGCATGCACGAATGGACACATTGCCACGGTGGAGTTGCTCGTTGGGCGAGGGGCGAACATCCACCACAAGGACAAGAAAGGTAGACTCACGCGCAATCCTACAATTAGAATTGTCCGCCTCCACTGTATTTCATTCCGGGTAGAACATTACCGAAGTGACTTTACACTGGATATCGAAAAATAGCTCAATTCAGTTGATCATCGCGTTATTTTAAAGCCTGCGGCTTGCCACTATACTTTGGTTGTCATTATGAAGTGGGTTGTCACTATAAATATACTTGGGTGTTCGGTAGAGGCCTCATCTGCTCATACATTAATCTAACTAAAATATATTCAAAGACATGTTTCTAGGATTCACCCCACTGATCTTGGCGGCATCGGGCGGACACACCTCCATTGTACAACTGCTACTGGAAAAAGGAGCCCAAATGGAGACCCAGTCGGAGAGGACCAAGGTCCTTGCCCCTCCGGCTCCCATGTGACGTGCCTCGTTCAGGACACGGCCCTGTCTCTAGCCTGTTCGGGAGGCCGCAAGGAGGTTGTGGAGTTGCTGCTGGCGAAGGGAGCCAATAAGGAACACCGCAACGTCTCGGACTACACTCCTCTCTCGCTCGCTGCCTCGGGGGGATACGTGGACATCGTGAACCTTCTCCTCGACACTGGGGCAGAGATCAACTCGAGGACGGGCAGCAAGCTGGGAATATCTCCCTTGATGCTCTCTGCAATGAATGGACACAAAGACGCCACTCGCATCCTCCTGGAGAGAGGCTCAGACATCAATGCCCAGATCGAAACTAACAGGAACACCGCCCTGACCCTCGCCTGCTTCCAGGTACCGACCCATCCACCTCGGGCCCATTCAATCTCTTCTGCAGGGGCGGACAGACGTTGTTCGCCTTCTTCTGCAGTACAATGCAAATGTGGAGCACAGGGCGAAGGTAATGGAGGAGTGGAGGGAGCAGGAGAAAACGGCGCATTGCAGACTGGATTGACGCCTCTCATGGAGGCAGCCAATGGCGGCTACGTCGAAGTGGGAGAATTGCTGCTGGATGCGTACGCCGACCCCAACACCGCCCCCGTCCCCTCCTCCCGAGACACGGCACTCACCATTGCTGCCGACAAGGGACACGAGCACTTCGTGGACCTCCTCCTCTCCCATGCTGCCGCAATCGATGCTAGGAACAAGAAGGGATGTACTGCACTGTGGCTGGCTGCTCACGGAGGACACCTCGAGACCGTCCAGACCCTCGTCAAGCACAAGGCATCTGTGGAGGCCGATGACAACAGGAAGGTCTCTCCCCTCATGGCGGCGTTCAGGAAAGGACACGTCAAGGTTACGCTTCCATCGCGACCTCTATTGACTCAGCACTGCAGGTGGTCAAGTACGCGGTCAAGTACGTCAGCCAGTTCCCATCGGACTCCGAGCTCTGCCGCTTCCTCGCTACTGTTATCGATACGGTGAGTTTAATATTCATAAGTAATTTGTACCCGAAGGATTGCCATCTCTGATCCTTGTGACTAGCATGAGAATATTGGATGGGATTGGAGTAATGGTTCCTTCCCTCGTCAGGAGCAGCAGAAGTCGTGCCATGAGTGCATGAACATCATCGTATCGGCCAAAGATCGACAGGCAGCAGAGGCCAACAAGGCTGCCAGAGCTCTCCTCGAGGAGCTGGAGGCAGAGGAGGCACAGGCACTCTCCAAGAAGGCCAGCAAGGCCAGGCAGAAGGAGAAGAAGAAGGCTAAGAAGCAGGCTGCCATCAAGAAACCAGACGGGGCCAAGGATGTCAGTACAGTTTGATTGCCTTCGATTCCGAGAGATGCAACGCTTCCCAATAGGCGCATAAATGTTTTGCAGGATTCCGATGCCGAGGAAGAGGCAATGGATGAGGTGACAGATCTGCCCGTACCGCGGGAACCCTCTCCACCTCCACCTCCTCCCCCGCCTACTAAGACTGAACGAAAAGCCAAGGCCCCTCCCCCCACTCCCTCTCCTCCGACACCGCCGCTTCCCTCGCCTGAAAAGGAAACCGAAAAGCCTGATGTAAGAAGAATTGTGTAATTGATGATAAGAACTGTCCAGGAGCGCGTTCCTTGCAATGCTGCATCGATGAGTGGGAAGGAAGAAAGACCAGCGACTTCCCCCGTGGGAAAGGGACCGACTGTCAGGAAGACTGGGCGAAGGAGCAGGAACGAGACTGTCAAAGGTGAGTATAGGGGACATGGGGGTCAGAGGAGCTCATGACCAGTATATCAATCATATCATTATCATATAAATATTATTGTTGAGTTGTGAATGGAGTGGCACCAGTGACTGGTCGCCTGTCACCAGTCCATCCCTCTCCTCTCTCCCCTGTCCTTCGTCCACAGCAGCCCGAGGAATGGGTCAAGGCAGCCACCAAGAAAGCTCGCCCAACGGTAGCCCCTTCCCCTATTTCACGACACCATCTTGCCTACAGGGACAAGGAGCGAAGACTGCATCGTCCGGGGCGAGATCTTCGTCGGCCGCCAAGGTGCCCAATCCCCCATCCCTTTCACCTTTGAACATTTCATTCAGGAATGTAGCGATGATGTGCTGGCAGGGTGGAACAACGTGGATGTGGTGAGTAGTACGAGGGGAAGGGGCGAATGGGCGGGTGCAGAGAAGTCGTCGAATGGTCTCCATAATGGTGGGCCAGTCCACCATCGCCCGCGTCATCGGACGGGGAGGAGCTAACATCAATGCCATTCGCGAAGCCACTGGAGCCAGCATCGAGGTATGACCGGAGAGGGGGAAGGAGAGGAGGAGTGGTGCAGGTGGAGAAGCAGTCTACGAGGAAGGAGCAACTCGAGAGGAACATCTGTGTCCGAGGCACTCAAGACACTGTCAAGTATGCACATATCATAATATTGTATTCGAACTCGAAAATGCTCAGCAGCACTTTGTACATATCAATAATATTGATTCTTCAGGAATGCTATGGCCATGATCAATGGACTCATCGAGAATGGAGAAGCCACTGTCAACGAGATCATCAGACAGGTAGAGTCGATGTATATTGTGGAGTGCGTCCTCGAAGGTAGAAAAAATTAGCACCAAACTAGCGCAATGGCCGAACATATCGTCGATGGCAAAGTTTAATTGAATCCAACCCGTCAAACATTTTCAAAATGGCTCCCTGTTTATACACGCGGTAGAGTGGAGAAAAACGAAGATGCAGGTGCGAAATTCGTCTTCTCCAACGGACAACCGCCCGGCTTCCCTTGAGAAGTCGTCGAAGAGCGTCTCCATCCCGCCTTCCCCTGCCCCCTCGACCACAAATGTATGGCAGCAGAGAATGGCCGCCAGGCAGGCACAGCAAGTGCCCGCTCCCACTCGAGGTTATCCTCCTCCTCGTTATTCCTCCACTTCTTCGTTAAGTAGAGCCAGTGGCCCTCCGTTCTCCTGTTCCTCCTCAGCGTTCCCCGTCCCCACCACCTCCTCCTCCAGTGGAGATACCCCACCATTTCTCCCCAGCACAGCCCGTCCTTCCGTCTCCTCCTCGAACTATCACGGTTTGTGGTCTTCTGATAGCCCTAGAATGTTGTGGTATTGCAGCCCGCAGAGGAAGAAATGCCGGTTGTGGTGCAGGAGGAGCCTCCAGCACCACCAATGGAAGTCGTGGACATGGAGACGCAGAGAAAGGTAGGAAGGAGACAACGATGAGTGCTAATGGTGCCGTTGGTTGCAGGCGCCCGGCTTCGCTCGCCCCGTTATGGAGGTGCTCCCCGTCGCCCCTCCCTCTCTGGCACCTACGGCCGAGATCAGACCGTGGGCGATGAAGGCATTGCAGTCTTGAATGGTGGTACTTTAGAATTGTCAACAACGACATGGACGCAACTGGGTGGCCCCTCAAGGAGAACGCCGTCGGCGGTGGCCTCTTCGATGAAAAGGTACCACGTTTTCCTCAACTTTGTGATTAGTATAAAATTAGGATACGAGTTTTTAAAGATGGTTTATATTTTCAGTCTTTCGAATCGATTGCCAATCTGTGGAAAGTGGATGGAGTGGAGACAGGAGCGAAGAGTCTTAGCGGGAGCACCTGGGAAGCTCAGATCATGCTGGCATCGCACTTCAAGGATCAGGTTAGTTTACTACATATCTAATTGTTTTTTTCCTGCAAATAGCTCACAATCAGGCTATATTGTATCGGGAAAAAAACCTTTTCCCACTCTGCTTCATTGCCGCGCTACCAATAAACTTTTAAATTATGAAGTGAAATGCAGCGTGTCTTTGATAGGATTATACTTTAATGTAACTTATGTTTCAGCCGAGCGGCGTGGCAGAATGGGGCAACGGTCTCTTCGCCTCACTCACATCTCCAGACCACGATCCTCACGCTTCATTCTCCGCTCCCACGCCTCCCACCACCCGACACCTCCCTCTCCAAAACAATATCCCTGTCAGTTAACTCATCTATCTATCTATCTATCTATCTATCTATCTATTATTATAATAAATGCCCAAACGTTTCTAACTTATCTATCGGGAGGAAAGAGCTCCGTCTCCTATATTTCGGACGCCCACTAACAATGAATTTTCCAGCGTTTTTCACACTTCGGTTGGAAAGGATGTCCAACTACCATGCAACATTTTAGCTCCGTAACCTTTTCATTCCGGAGCTACAGAAAAGACTATGGAGTTAACCATAGTGTCGCGGAACGGGAAATTAGAATTGCTTGTGCTCGATACTATGTATGTTGAACCGGAATCATGCTACGTTCAGGCAAGTGTACCGCTGACTTCTTCCGTCTCATCTGCGATGTGGGGAGAATCGAAGCCTCGTTCGTGGGGTGCGTATCCCCCTCCCCCAGGGAATAACAGTCCAAATGAGTGCGCCATGCTCTTCAACAATTGATTATTTTGAAAAACCGGTTCCCCAAACCGAAATGTACATTATCATGGCTTCAAAATTATATAGTGTACAAGTCATGCAAGAGCGAAATCGCTTTTATTTTAGAATTTTATATTATGAAGTCATGATGAAAATTCGGGAAAATTGTTCACTAAAGTTGCTCTCATTCGACAACAGTTCTTTTTTTTTCTTCAAATATCGGTATCCAATTTCAGCATTCAGAGCTACAAAATAATTTGTTGTTCAAGTAGCTATATATAGCGGAACGGCTTACAATTTAGCTATAAAGGCGTCCCCATTCTCCACTCTCCCTCATACCGTCTGTTCCAGAGGGACAGGAACGTCTCCTTGAAGAGGAGGAGAGACATCGTCGAGCTCTCGAGTCGTACTCCACCGACAGGAGTGGTCCCCTCTTCGCCAGAACCACTGCGCCCGTCATCCGCCATACCCTACCGGTACCCGTGCACTTTATCTCTTGCAAATTTCTTATCAGGAGCAAGTTCTCCGCCAGTCGGTGTCCTCCATTGCCAAGCCTCCCCAGGCCCCCACCATGACAGACAACATCTTCTCCCAGATGGCGGCCAAACTACTGGCCAACCAGACAGCGGGGGCCAGTCGTCCCTTCTACTCTTCCACTCCATACTCGGAGCCTTCCGTGCCACCCAAGATGAGCCTCCAACAGGCGCCACCTCCTCCCTTCCAGGCACTCCCCTTCCCTCTCTCCCCCCTCTACATCTCCCTTCTCAGCAGCCGTTCGGTCGAATGGGAGTGCAGCAGCCCCATGTCTCCGTGGGTCGTCCGTACGCGAGTGGACCCCCGCCGGGATTTTCGGTGTCCTCTCGACAGGCGGGTGCTGGAGACGCCCCCACTACAGTGAGTCCCTCTCACCCTTTCAGTATACGGTGTCATTCAGTTCGAGGTCAACACTGCGGTGCCCCCTCCGAATCTGGGGGGAGTGGGAGGGGCTCCCCCTCCGTTCTTCAATGCGTCCATTCCTCCACCCAACGTCAACGCCCCTCCGCCCGCCCAGCACTTCTACCCACCGTTAGTAAACGGCCTCGCTTGGCCATCTATTTTGATTGCCCTTTATTTGCACCGAATTGGCGTACACCGATATTGGATTTTTCAGCGGTACAAATGGATGGCCAACTTCCCTGGGCAAGAACACTCAGACTCCGATGAACGGAATGCCTCCAACCGGGCGCCCTTATCCGTATGCTAACTGGTAACCGGTAGTTCTCCTCTTACCCTCTTTGGTCGTGTACTGTAGCCGTAGTCGCCTTATTCCCTCACAGTAATCACTGGCTTCATCCTTCCGCGTGCTGTATCTCGATTCCCTCCACTTCACTGGTACATCCATGTGTATTTCTCGGACACCATTATCCTTCTCATTCGTTGTCTTCTTTATCTTGCTGTTTAATTGTATGATTGTCCTTTATATATGTTCTATCTATCTATATATCAATATATTTCGCACAAAAGTTGTCATCTTCTTGATTTTGCCGGCCCCTGCAAATGTTGCAGAAAGTATCCATATCCCCTTCGGTGAGCCTCCTGCAATCACGTACTTTTCATGTTCCTATATTTCGTGTTTCCTGTGGTTTTACGGAGCTGCTGTCTCCTTTGCATCTCCATGCACCGTAATTTCTTTCGCTTCACTGCTATCTCTTTACCTTTGTCTCTTCACATTCAACCGTTTTTGCTTTGTTCTTTCTGGTAGTGATCATTCTCAATAGTAATATGTTGGTAAAATAATATACATATATCTGAGAGTGATAATTCTAGAAAGTAGTTTGCTCGCATACTCTCCCAGTATCATGTTCCTTCAACTGTTGCCTCTCACAGTGTCCAGTCGTCACTCGCGTTCATTTTATCATGTTTCGCTATTCCAGTTGCCTACCGTGGTCATCGCGTTCCCCTGTGCGAGGCTTCTCCGACGTTTTTACGGAATTAATAAATAGTTGACTCATGAATGGTCCTAAAACAGTCGGAATCGTTCAATCCGATATCCTATCTTCTGGCACACTAATGCGGACTCTATTGTCGGCACATGTAACACCTAAACTGCGTAGTTAAACAACTGATTGAACTATTTTCAGATGTTCGGCAGGTTTCGTCTACACGCGTTTCTGAAGAGCCCAACTCTTATTCCATCTGCAGGTAATTGTAAAATTAAGCTCCATTTTATAGTTACATTGCAAGACTTTCGGGCATCCCACTCGAAAAACTAAGAGCCTTAGACTAAGGCCCTTAGTGTTCCAAGTTCTTGTGCAAAGACGATCTTTCGATCTGGTAAATGATCTTTTGGCCAGACTGAGCCGTGCTTTGACGAGTAGCGATTGGAAAGGCAGAAGTTCTTAGTGATCGTGTCAATTTATATAGAGCTACATAGTTCTCTTATACGCTCAATATCAATTGCAGTCCGTAATCTGTTCATCCAGGTTCAAGAGACTCCGAATCCCCTGACTTTGAAGGTATCACTTTCTATTTGCGCCAAAGATGCCGCATACAACTCGTATATACACGGACTGGACTATAAGTCTCTAAACGAAAATATGAACTTCATTTCGGCTTCAGTTTCTACCCGGTCAAGCTATTTTGGACAGCGGGAGGACCTACGAATACACGACTCCCTCAGCTGCCAAACAATCTCCACTCGCTATGTAGGGCTTCATCCTCTTATTGTTAATACGTATGTCTTTATTAACATTATTACTTTTCGAGCACGATAGGTATTGTCGGCGGAATAAACGTTCCGGACAATACGCACATCGCCCTACCATCTCACCACAGTTCTCTCGTTTTTCAAACCGCCAGACAACCAGAGAGAGAACAGTGGAGAGAGATCGTAGGGCGATGAGCATATTGTCCGGAATATTTATACCACCGGCAATATATGCGAAGTGCTTATAAAGATTTGCAGACAACTCTTCCGTATCGAGGGAGTGAAGGGTGTTTTCTTTGGCGAAGATTTCGTTACTGTCACAAAGGTACAGATGACTCAAACGATGGAATGTATCGGTGACGCAGGATTCCGATGCAGAATGGGCAATGATGAGGCCTCACGTATTCGCTACTATTTCTGACTTTGTCACTGCTGGGAGGGAAGCAGTGAGCAGTGGAGAGGCAGCACCAGGACAGCCAGAGGACACCGGTCGGTTACCATCCTTTGCACTACCCTGTCAACATTTTTTGTGAATATATGACAGCTTGCTTTTTCAGTGATACAAGAGGATGATTCTGAGACAGTGGCGATGATCAAGGAACTTCTCGATTCCCGCATCCGGCCGATGGTCCAGGAGGACGGAGGAGACATCGCCTTCCGTGGATTCGACGAGGCCTCTGGGGTCGTTAGCCTGAAGCTCAAAGGATCCTGCACTGGGTGTCCTTCTTCCGGAGTCACGCTCAAAAGTGGAATCCAGAATATGCTGCAATTTTACGTACCGGAAGTGAAGGATGTTGTAGAGGTAATTTTCCTCCACTCGCTCGTCGAGGGATTGGTTGAGGTGAAAGACGAGGAGGACGAGCTCATCGAGATACAACTCAAGAAGTTCGAGAAAGACAAGGGAATCGCTGAGTAATTAATTGCAACACCATTCAACTACACGTTTTAGCTTGCCGATTAGACACGTGGATGCTCAATATTTGAGGATAAAGTTTTCAGAAAAGAGGTGGAAGTCTTTGTACAAAGGTCGTAATGTCGATAGATATTTGTGGTCTGAATGGGGCGTACGAATTGAGGAATGAACAGGTATGCACCGGGTGGGGTCACGACTACTCGGGGGCCTCGCCCTCCTCCGCCCTCACTCCAACTCCCTTCGCCCCACCAGGAGCATTCTATTCAAGATGGGCAACGAGACGCCCTCCCGCGTCGTTGGATACTACGTACTGTGAGTATCACCTGTCCCCCTCCCACTCGCCACCCTCGGCTTTAGATTCCCCGTCATTCCTGACGAGAATGTGGAGAACAACCCTTTCGTTTACAACATTGCTAAAAATGAAGACTGGCCACGACTCACCTCAGTCACACCACAGGTACTAAATTATTTCATTCTGAATTATTTTCAATTCTTCCAGCAAATGTACGAGGGAACTGTGCGGATGCTGATGGAGTACGGAGCGACGACAATGGAGCACCTGGAACACCTCGAGAAGAGTCAGCCATTCTTGCCTGTGTTGTTGGATCTAACGAGAATGAACTATCAGCTCCCGACGAACCGAGGACCTTCGAGAGTGTTGTGGAGCCATTGCTGAATGAGGAGTACGAGGTCAACTATGCGTTCCAGACTCTGCTACTCAAGTGAGATCTCATTTCTCTTTATCATTTGCCAAATGATATCCGAAATCGACTTGTTTGTCGACGGAATTAACCATACGGAATGTACGCTGGTCGCCCTCTTCACTAAACGCAGTAAAAAAATGATGTAATCACAGCCCCGGCATGCGGGAAAAATAAAATTGAATAACTCCAGCAAGATAATGTGAGCGGCTGTTCTCGAATCACACGCAAAGGGGTCGTTCCGCATGCCAGGGTTGCGATTGCATCATTTTGACAGCGTTTATTGAGGAAGGCGACGAGCATACAAACCGTATGGTTAATTCCGTCGACAATACTTGTTCTCGTTATAGGATGTTGACGGATTGGCCCGAGTGCAATAGGAAACTGTTCGATGCGGACCTCCACCACGTAAGAACC
>JACMIG010001622.1:0-19224 GCA_014805385.1 Levipalatum texanum
AAAAAATCAGCAATCGATTCCATATTAGCGCTGAGATATGGGATGAGGAATTTCGGCTAGCGGAACGGGAAATTCGAAGTTCTGTGGTGCTGCACAATAGAATGTTTGGGGGTCCTCTAGGGGTCACTGGAATTTCTAGGGGTCCTTATGGTCCGAGTTGCAAGGGCTGTCAAATTTTGACTACACACCCAACAATTCCGAACCCTAACTCCGCGAATATGAGGAGTTTGGGTCTAAAATTTTCAGGACCTTCTTCTGGTGCTATAATAAGCACGTAAGCTAAAGCACACCTTTAAATTCCTTGCGGAAGTATTAATGGTCCGTTAGCAGGTAGAACACAAGAGATTATGACATTTTTTCATTTGCATAGACTTTTTGAGCACGGAACATCTTGAACTTAAAATCATGCCACCGCGATAAGATTTTCCTCTTGATCACATCCATGATACTATTGGAATCCATGTTGATTCGTCTGACGTTTGTACAAGGTCTTGCCAGTGCATTGCACATTTCCAAAAAAGGCTTTATTCTGCGAATGTTTGTCATCAGCCAAGTGATCCGAGCAGCCCTCCGACCAGCGGAAGACCTGGCAGGAGATCTCAATTTATGTTCACTGCAGTGTGGCACTTCTGCTTACCCAACAGTTGACGGTCCCTTTTGCCAACGTCACTGCGTCTCATGAATTCAGCGTTTTCTGCAAATCCCGAAAATGAAGGGGGGTGGTAATGAAGAAAATTCAAAGGAGCAATATGTAGGAGCAAGATTCCGCCCTGTAAAATAGCTGGGGCCATTAGGCCAAAACGGTAGAAAGTGGTATAATTTTGCCTGTGTCCGGCCTGCGACGCTAACCAGACCGGGGAGTAAATAGCTCTGGTACTGTGCAGCTTACATTTGGAGGAAGGTGGTTGCGTATTTTTTCCATGAGGCTTTCCAGGATTTGGGACCGAGTATCCTTCTCCTCCTAAAAGGCTCGAAAAAAAACTGGGAGACGACACCTTGCTGGGCCGTGACGACGGCAGTCCATCCCATCAGCAAGATGACGAAGATGATGAGAATGTTCATGATTACTCGTTTCCGGATATTGGTGCCAATTGAGAAGGAAACACTTATATACGAGTTCATGCAGTCGAAGGGATTGTAGAATTTCTAAATTCGGCGAAAAACGGTCGTTCTCTCGTGACATTCCGGTGTGTCATCATTTCCTTCCCAATAACAGTTGCAAACTGCAGAATATATGTTCCACTGACAATGAGTGCAGATTTGCGGACAAGATGGAAAAAGATACTTGGGAATCAAGTGATCGTAGTAGAAGTGGCTTGTGTTCTCCAATGAGATCTTGGCGGTGACAGCTCATCTCAGCAGCAGGAACCCTACAGTAACCTTGGAGATCATAGATCAATTACCTATCGTCACTGGGCTGACGGTGATCTCTCTGTGATCTTTGATCTCAGCTCCCACTGACCTCTTCATGTTCCTCTACATCGTCTCTTGCTCGAGCCTGCATCGCCCTGACGTTTTTATGCGTTGTGCTTTCAATTTCCCGTATTACCGTGATTCATCAATGAGTGAAAAATGGGCTTTATTCTGCGGATCTATTGTGATCGATAAATCAAGGGAGATCGATATTCTGCAGGATTCCCCTCGGAGGGGAGCCTGAAATGGGAGGATGAATACAGTGTGGGGGACGATCCAGTCACCCGCTCTGCGGACCCTGCCCATGTCGTTTCGTCCCGCGAAATGAGCGACTCCTGAAAAAAGACGAAATAGGTAATCCATTAGCAACATTTTGTAACATGCATTTTTAAGACGAGATAAAGTCAACATTGATCTTGTCGTCCGAAAAAAAACGCGCAGTTTATGTGGCACAACCCCGTTCTATTCGAATCAAAAGCATACATTCCGCATAGTTAATTCCGCCGAAAATATACTCACCGGGGAGGTTTGCTCCTCCAGAGGACGTCGGGGGTTTTTCTGAAATGTTTTCTGCACGTAGGATCATTACTCTTGTACATCGATGCAAGTCAATTCTAAATTATTTAACGGGAAGCAAAACTTCCGTCTCCTTCAGGCAACTACTATGAAAGTAACCATGGTGTCGACGAAATTAGAATTCCTTGGGCGCTCAACAATTTAGACCTACTGACAGAGGGTAGTATTAATGAATTAATTAATTGAATACGTCACTTACGCGCTCCGCGGCTCGATCTGCCTTGGGCCTCTCCAGCCCGTCCCGGGTATCCTTCTAAAAGGCGAAGATCTGGGATTAGGGAGGTCAAATTGGGTGTTATACCAAATTGGGCCGTGGAGACGGCAGCCCATCCCACGAGCACGAGGAAGAAGACAAAGAGAAGGCGCATGATTCCCGGTGGTTAGTGACAAATGGGAGTAGGTTTATATAGGAGTTCACTACTGCTGGCCGAATTCATCCAAAATGTATGGCGTCTCCCGATTCGTCCAAACTCGCATCTGTGAGGGAATAGACTAATCAAGAGAAGCCAGACGGATGATTGGTGCCAACGCGGCCGGGGAGATACGAAGTTCTAAATTCGGCGAAAAAAATGGTGGTTCATTCGTGCCATCTCGGTGTTTGTGACCGACTCCTTCACGATAACAGTTCCAAAACGGCAGAAAAGACCGGTTCGATAGATGAGAGCAGATGAGAGGAGACACTGCATAACAAGATGCAAAAAGTGCGTTTTGTGTTCTGTACCCGGAAATGAATCCATCTCGGAGAAAATTGTTTATCGATTTTTCTTACATCATGAAGGACGACGAAGCTGTCATCAGACAGAAGGAGGGCGGGAGATTTGAATCGATATTCCAGTCATCGAAACAGGAAACGGGTTACTGTACATGAGGAGATGGGGGGCACAGTGCTTCTTGAGACGGGAAAGAACAAATGTTGAGCGATGGGAAACATGGAACATATTTCCAGAAGATTTTGATTATTATTATTTTGTTAAAACATATTTCCAATTTTCCCCACACTTGAATGCCCTTATAATCCGTACATTAGGTTCGAATTCAATAGCATGACGGTAGTCAATCTGTTACGGTAGCACTTAAGCGATGCAGGTAGATCGGTGACGGGGGCGGCGCCTCTCGAAAACGGGAGGGTTCGGCTGCAAGGGAGGATTACGGTAGTTCCTTGACTCGCCCCGGGACAGATCTAGTTCCGAGGGTCAGACTTTCAAATACCTTGTGCGCGGGAAGCTCGGAGATCTTCTGCAGCATGCGGCTGACGAAGCCGCAAGCCTTCTGTCCACCCTGCAATTTCAGAGGTTACGGTAGTTCAATGGCGTCAAGCGGGGTTCAACGGTGTCAGGGATCTTACGTGGGCAGCTGCCTCGAGGACTTCCTCGTGGGAGACGACGACGGCCGTGTCGACTTCGAGGTTGGCACTGAAAAGAGGACGTGGGTGCAACTTTTACGTGCTTTGAAAGGCACGAAAAAATTGTCAATCACGACATTTTTGCATGATGTTCCTCTTACATGTTCGTGATGAGCGAAAAGCCGAAGACGCGGATGCCGCACTGCCGGGCTACCGTAACCTGCAATAATCGGGGGTCCTTGCACGATCTCTGGGCCACAGTACCTCGTGGGCCGTCGACATGCCGAGGGCATCGGCACCACACGTCTTGAAGAGGGTGACCTGCAGATTTTGCGAGAGTTCAGTTTGCGATAGGTTCAAATCACTTTGTGATAGGGTTGATCTACCGTAACCCCCCTCATACCTCAGCGGGACTCTCGTACTGCGGTCCACCGGACATAACGTAGACGCCATCGGCGAATTCGACTCCATCATTCTCTTTTTTGGACACTTCGAGGGCGATCTTCCTGCAAATAGCGGTTTCTTACTGCATTTACCTTGCTACTGTATTTATCTCAGTAATGTAATAGATATCTTATTACTGTGTTCATCATATTTCTACTGTATTTACCTCAAATTATGGTCGTAACAATCGTGGACGCTGACGAATCGCTGGCCGAATCGCTTGTCGTGCAGGCCGACGAGCGGCGAGAAGCCAGCGAGTCCCGGCAGGAAAATGTGGTCCTGCAGGGATCGTGTTACGGTAGCTCCCCTCCTCCCATATGTCAGTTTACGATCCACAGAATTCCATAGTCCCCCCAAGATTTCAGTTTGCGATACCTTGATGATCATGATGTCGCCAAAGGTGAACCTCTTGGAGACGCCGCCTGAAATGTTGAATGGTTGCTAACCACAATAACTCTTGCTAAACGCAGTATGTTCCGAAATAGTGAAACGATAAATTACCCGCGGCATTGGAGACGATGAGGGTGTGGACACCGAGCAGATGCATGATGCGGACGGGCGTCGAGCACTGCAAGGTATACGGTAGCTTTCTCTTCAAGACCCATTTCCGTTTGAATCGCCTATATTTTATGTTTAATTTCATCAGATTCGCTCGTGTGTCATGCCATTCTAACGACCTTACGACCTTTGCCAGGAGATAAGAGTCTCTGGCCAATTGCGTTAGAGAATTCCAGAGAGGCGGCCTTTTCGGAGAATCGTCTGAGCCTATCAGCAGAAAGTGTCAGAATGGGCCTTTTCTTGAAGGGCGAACGTAAACATCGCAGATAAAAGCCTTTGTTTCCTGGGCGAGATCTTCCAATTATCCCTGACTTTTACGGCCCAAATAAGTATCAGTTTTTTGTTCCGCTCAGGACCTTTCAAGTCACCGCCCTCTATGAGCATTACAAATACTGCTATCATTTGTCCCACGTGGCCGCGTCCAAGGTTCCACATCAGCCTTAGATAAGATTAGAACCTTCTCCTCAAGATTCCTTTGTTTTTTTGGGAACCAACCATCACAAGACATAATTATCGCGTGAGCACAAAGGGAGATTTTTTTATCTTGCTCTGATAAGGCCTTAGTCCCTTCCAGCGTTGATCACGAGAAACCCGTCCAAAAATGCACTGGCGAGAGTTCACTAGAATATGAGAGGGCCCAGAGACACTATCAAAGAGCGCGCGTCTCCTCATGCATTGCGTTGTAAACACGCCCAGTGTCATCAGAATTCATCAGGCCAGAACGAAACAGACCATGACCCAGGAGGATGACGTGGGATCATGTTCTGTAGTTTTTGAGCCACACACATCCTGACCGGAAACGATGTCACTATTGTGCAGCACCACAGGACTTCGAATTTCCCGTTCCGCTAGCAAAAATTCCGCATCCCATATCTCAGCGCTAATATGGAATCTGTGGCTGATTTTTGGCATACTTCGGTTGGAACCCACGATCAACTAGCATGCCAAATTTCAGATATAGATACCATTTCTCCTGAAAGATACAAACGGAACTGTATGCTAACGAGCACAAGTCTTTTAGAAGTTCTGTGGTACTGCACAATACCCCGCTTATCCGCAGGGCGGAATCTGTGGCTGAGCGGAACACTAAAATATCTTCCTTATGCTTTGTAGTTTTGAGCCACGCACAACCGGATATCAGGCCATTACTACGTTTACTAAATACAGGACGGAATCGGTGGCCTCGAGTGGAACACAAAATTCATCCCTTATGCGCTCTTTGCTCCATGAAATGGGACTCTTATCTACTATGTTTAGTGACGGAAGGGCATCTACAGCTTGTTGTTCATTTTCTCGCTTATCCACAGGGCGCAATTTCAGTTACAGGCGGAACACTAAATTCTCCCGCTTACCAGGGTCAGGTTCATGTCGTGCTCGTACGGGTGGAAGCGTCCCTGCTGGCAGACGATGCGGAGACCGTGCATATTGCCGAATACCAGATTGCCCTGGAATACTTACGGTATTTACCTGGAACCGCTAAACACAGTAAATAAGTAGATCACCTTGTGTCCGGGCACCGAAGGCTTCGGGAAGCCGGGGATCTTCTCATAGGGCAGGACGAACTGTAATATATTTTTTAATTCTGTATTTAGTGTCCAGGGCGGACTTTGTCACGTCCGGAACGGCTAAAAAAACGACGTGCACCCATCCCGGTATCTCTACAGTTGGAAAGTGTGGTGGGAGCGGATGATCCAGGCTTAGGACGTGAGGTCTTTTGACTCTTTTCGTATCATCAAAGAAGACAAGAGACGCTCTTCTCTTCCTCGACCCCACCGCGGTCTTTCCGCGTCATATTCTAATCTATATAATCATACCTATGGGTTCTTTGCAAGTGAGAGAACGTGGTTAAAGGAGAGACGTTAGAGAGATAAAAGTCAGAAATGACGAATAAACCCACTCTATCAATCAGTGATAATTCTCTATCTGTCCATTGCTCGCGGAGTCTGATTCCGGATCACTCCGAGATTGACATTTGATTTTATGGACGTGGATGAAAATAACCCGAATCCTAGTATTCGGAGTTTCGTCACTGCATTTTTTTATTCTTGGTCTTATTCTTTTTCCAATGGACTCGCAAAGTACTCTGACCGTCCTAGGATTCGAACTCCGGTCTCGCGAGCACAAGCACCGCCTCCTACCACAACGCCATGAAAATAAGGCTTGGGCACCACTATTGTCATTCATTAGATTGGCAGGTGCTTCCTACACAGATGGCTACAAGATCGCCTCTCCGCTCTTTCTCCTCCTTCTCTCTCGAAGTTGCAACGAGAATTCACGAAATCATTCTCTCGAATTCTCTATTGAGTATCGTGGGAGAAATGACCAGTTCCAACCGTATAATACTTAGAAGTTCAAAGCGTTCAAGATGAACTGTCTCGGAGATCACTGTTTCCGAGGTCTATCTGACTTCTTCTGAACTTCTATCGTAATACCCCAATAAAAAGAATACCGTAACCCTTACCGTATCGGTCAGGAGATCCGCGAGGTTTCCGAGTCCCGATCCACAGATGATCCCGATGTCGACCTTGGCCTTTTCCTCTCCGACCTGCTCCACGATGGCGGCATGGATGTCCAGGAGGGTATCGTAGTCGGCGGGGCTGAACATTTGAATGATTCGGGGTCACGCCCGGAAATCCCCCATATCCCAAGGTAACGTACTCAATGTTGTCGATGTGCTCGTCGATCTGCGCTCCGACGTGCTCGACGTTCATCTTTGTAGTCTGGAAAGGGCTACGGTAGAATTGAGCAGTGAGCGGGGATACGGTAAGATTGGGCAGATGAGAGGACAGAGGTTACGGTGGGATTGGGCAGAGATGGGAAGGGGGACTCGCGCAGTCAGAACCTGGGCGCCCTCTATCAATGAATGAATGCTCGGAGTAGGTGGAGGAGGAGAGTAGACCGCGGGTGAGATAAGACTGGCCTCCTTTTATTGATAGGGGACCGTATCAAGCCGACTCGAACCTCCTTTCCACCTTTGGTCTCTGGAGTGGGGGAAGGGAGGGCGACGCGGGAATCTTAGACAGATAAAGGCGTGTCCGAGTGATTATGTGCCCTGTCTACGCGGAGACTCCACACACATCTACAGATCGGACGACTCCAAACATGATAACTGGCATAAATATTGTGTTCCGGAGGCAGAAAATGGAGGCGCTATCATCCGTTGACATAAGCGTTTAGCGCAACGTACTGCCCTTCTACGAACTTTTTTCGCAAATAATTATAATTAGTAATTATCATTTGAATTCCAAGTCATATTCTGCTTCTGACACATTTGCAAAAGTCTTCCATAGTTCGAGGATTCGAACTCCGGTTTCTCGGGCACAAGCAGCGCCTCCAACCACTGCGCCACAAAAGAAAAAGTGTCTACCACGCACCGTCTTGCCCAGGATCCTCCGAATGAAAGATGGCTTCGTCGCTGGTGGTGGCTGCTTGCCCGTGATGAGGGGCGGCTGGCCGCTGCTCCTAGCCAGTCCAAAGCACGGCATCTCACGTATTAGAGAAGTAGAAGGGTTAGGAGCTGAACTGGGTGCTCTCCTCTCTTATATAGGCTGTGGAATTAGAGCGTGTGTGTGATGAACGGAGATGTTATTGTGATGAAAGACATTCCGATATGTTTGCTGGCCCTTAGCGAAGATGGAGAGCGAAGTGGTTCCACAATGATGAATCGGCCACGCTGGCACCATCCCGGTGATACCTTATACTCGCTGGTCAAGGTTATATTGCAGAAGTGATCAGGCGATTATAACAAGTTGCAGACGTGCGTCGGAAGCGTCAGATACAGTAACATCCATGCGACGACTACACCTCAGCTTTCATAATTGGAAGATCTCTTCTGCATGTCTATTTTGTCGCTGAACTACAGTAATATCAATGCGACGACGTTTTAAAAAAACACCGCATTTTCGTTCTAGAAACCAAACACTCCGAATTTTCTGATAGATGAGGCTCTCCAATCCTCTAACAATATTGTTACATCTCATACTTTTCTAATTATTTAGGAAGAACATAAATTAAGTGTCCACCTTGCTGTTACCCCATCTACCCGATCAAACGAGTTGCTCTCTCTCTCATTTCCGCCATCTCCCGAATGATGGGCGAGTGCGCGAATTTCGCTGTGCGGCGAGCATAAAAACCCTTCCACCTTGTGATCGAGAAAGAAGAGAAAGAAGAAAGAGAACCGAGGAAGGAAGAGGACGGGGCACGTGGAGGAAATGGAGAAGGATTCATGATACAATCAGTTGATTGAGCTCAACGCAACTTCAGGTTCGACAGATGCCATAAACGCAGTAACGATGCAATCTATCAGTTACCATGATGATCTTACGGCGACCTTTAGTACAGAACTTTGACGTCACTCTTACTCATTGTCACAAGTGATGACAGCACATTTTCCGTATGCAGAACTTCCTGATCAGGCTGATGACGGCGACAAGAAATTAGGGTGCTGAACCAGATATCTGAAGACGATGAGCAAGCAATTTCCATCTTCTAGGACGAACAATTATTCCTATTCAAGCCAGTTCAAAATGGCCAACAAGCCTAGCCACTATGAAGACCTCGGAAAAATTGCCATATTCTTTGAAGGCACAAAGGAGAACATTCTCTACGTGGAAATCCGCAAGTTATATTGGTGGAGGGACGCATTCGTCAGAGTTGACAGTGAAGATCTAACGACGTATGATGATGTGAGCCCTCGTTGCCCTCTCTTCTCCTCCTCCTCCTCCTCTTCCCCTCCTCCTCTTTCTAGAGTTCGCCCTACCACCCCCCAGAACTCCTCCAAAACCAGCCAACGTGAACAAATTCGCATTTCGGCGGCAAATATCGCTGTAGCAACGACCTGAAACTGTTCTCTCTCCTCGCCCACCGCAGAGTTCTCAATAGATACTCTCACACGATACTTCTCCATAGAGCGGACACTCATCGCCATTCCGACTTTTTTGTGGGCTCTTTGATGGTTTCGCACTACATTTCACCTACTTTGCCACCTCCTCGTCGTCTTTGTCTACAACTACCCCTCGCTTTCCCCTTCTCTCCTCCTCCCCTTCTCTTTCTCCCCTTCCTGCCCTACCTCCTCCACCTTCTTCTTCTCCCTCTCTTCTCCTCCCCCACTCCTTCTCCCCTTCTCCCATTTCTGACTGCAACTGTTTGCACGCAATCAAGCTCACGAACACGGAAGTTTTGGACACAAGTGAATTTTTGGGGACAAACAATAATAATTATTTATTTATTCTGATACCTCAATGTGAACAACATTGCAACATCAATCGTGAATCAGGGAATATAAAATATCGAATCGAATATTATTTACGGAATCCAAGGTCGGGTCGAAGTTGAGAACGCGATTTTCACAGTATTTACAGGCATTCAAATATTGAACAAAAACTACATATGTGGACTAGAACAATCAGCGAAGTTGGTGTACAGTAATCAATAAAGTTAAATTAATATTATGTCCCGGCACGAATGTTTCAAATAAATCTTATTTACGGTCCTTGTAAGGGAAACGATAGCCGCCGGTGGAGATGGGAATGGCGGCAGTTGCAATGGGAACTCCTCCCAGTTGAGCTCCCGTTCCGGGGTACATTCCGGTACCGCCAAGGGCACCTGAATCATTTATCCGTTCCGTTTCACACAGCTGATTCCGCCCTCTCCCGCTAAATACAGTAAGTATCGGGCGTACCTGACATGGTCTGTGCAAAGTGGCCAGGGAACGTCTGGGGGAAGCGCTCGATAGAGTTACCCTGGAAAGGTTCAGGGGTTCAGAGATCAAAGATCATGAAAGATCAATCAAAGATCAAAGATCAAACCATCATTCCGTTCATTCCTCCTCCCATCATTGCCGAGAAGGGATCCTGCGAGTTTCCGGTGCACGAACAGTCCATGGCTTGGGCCATAGCGATAAGCGAAGCTGAAAAGATCAAAGATCAACTGCTACGAAATAAGAGAAAAATGGGAAATACCGCAAAATATTTTTCCCAACCAGTGTTTTTCTGGTGCTTCTTACGCATTTGTACCGATGCTTTATTGGTGAAGCTTTCAATCTCTGGCATTTCCCTCGTTTCTCTCCTCTCTTCCCTTCCTACTACTCCAACTGGATACAAAATATTGTTGACATGAGCAAAAGGCACAAAAAGACCGCAGGAAACTTTTCCTCAGCAGCTCTGGCGACTAATGCATTTATGCTTTTAGTCCCATGCCCTTCTCGTATATCTCCCGCAACCTTTCCTATGAGGAACTGTCTTTTGTTGTGCTCGTAGCGCAGTGGTATATAGCCCGCTGTTCTGTTCGTAGATCTCAATCCCCGCCGCTTACTGAATTGTTCGAATCCGCTCTTGGCGATGCTCTGGCGGTTGACTTGCTCCGTCAGCTTGCGGACCTGCAATAAATTGCAATCAGAAACTAAATCTCTATATCTCTATAAATGTCACGATAATCCAATGTAGGATCAAGTTTCGGGGATTACGGTATTTCGTGGGAGAATCCCCTAGGAGGATTATAGGCGTAATCCCTTTATCGCCAACGTGAGAAACTAATTTAGAGGGGGGAGGCGCCTTGTGCCAGCTTCGGAGTATCAGGAGACTAGGGAGAAGACCTATTTTACGTCTTTTCTGTGTCCAATATTGTCGGGAACCTAAAAATATTCTAATTTCGCCTTCCGATCTCACTTATGCGGTTCTCGACAATATTAATTTCCTCCAGGATTCGGAGTGGGGGCGAGTAAACCTCACACCTCCGTACTCTGACGTCCGGATATTGAGGTAGGAGAGGGGAAACATGGGGTCCCTATTCTCGGTTCTCCCAGAGAGCCCGATTAGGTCCGCCCCAGTGGAGGCACACCCTAGAATCAAGATGTATCTATCTATCTCTCCTCTCCTCTTTTCCCTCCCGTGGTCAATGAAGCCCCTTCTAATGCCGTAAGAGTAGACCGATCTGTGGTCTGGAAAAGAACACATCCCTGGGAAAGGAGGCCCTCTATACAACGAGATTGGCGTTCGATAATCGGCTTTGGCTCCCGACAAGATTGTCCATGCCATTTTCATTTGTCTCTCTGCCCATAAAAGGAGACGTCTCTGGTATGTACCTCGGATAGATGGCAGGAAGTACCATTCCTCTTTCCTACCCTCCCCCTCCCTCTCCCCCCTCCTCGCCCTTCTTTTCCTGTCAACACCACTTCTTCTTCTCTCCTACCATGCCAATATTCACGTATGTCGCGAGATATTTATGCTCAATCCTACCGTAATCCCGTCTGCCCAAATCCACCGTAATCCGCTCTACCTGTTCCTGTAGTTGCTGAATCTGCTGCTGTGCCGCTGCATTGGCATCAGTGGGTGAGGGGGCGAAGACATTGGGGATCTTGGAGGAACACTTACACGTGAAGGCGAATTGGGCTACAAAAATGGTCTTGGTAGCAAGACTATAGTCTTGTCAACTAAACTATAGTCTTTGATATAAGAGCATATAAGCTCCGGGCAAGTAATTTCTAAATTCACGAGGCGAGATAACGTAAAATGAGAGACGCAGGTTGCGAGAGAAGCCTGTGTCTCTCCTCTTGCGTTATCTCTCGCCCTCGTGAATTTAGAGATTACTTGCCCGGGGCTTATATCCTTGTAATTGTCGAGGGAAAAAGCGGAGGTTTTTCAACGTTTCGCCCTACTCATTTCGGCAAATTTATATGCAGAGCATTTCCAAGAGCGCGAAATGGTGTATACTCCGCATCGTTTTTCCCGCCGACAATTATTTTGGAGTAATATTATTTGTAGCATCCACCCACACTGCATCATGGGGTTGTACTGGTTATAGAGGCCATTCATGCCGCCCATTCCGAACTGCAAAGATTATTATTAATTTGGAGATCTACTCACAGACTTGTGCCGCTTAGCAAAGACACTTTTCATGGGCCGGAATTGTTTGTAATTTATAGGGGTTTGGGGGAACGGGGGGTGATTGTATTTGTTAGACGGAGATCCTCTCCCCGTGAATAAGGCCGTTGATTTTGTTTGTCCCTCTCTCATTCATCAGCATCGACGTAGTGTTCAGCCAGCGGTACTGTAAGCCTAGATCTCCTCCCGCCAATATGAATTCGTTTTACTTATCCATTGTCGGGCACCATATGTAAAAGTGCACGGCGAATTGGTGCTCGACAATACTCTATTCCATCCACGGGTTGTAAAATTGTCCTTCCGCGTAATGTTGTGCTTTGCGGCGAGTTCATGGAATAGGATAGCCTTTTGGACTTCGACAATAATAGCTTTCTTACCAATACTTCTCGCCCGACTTGGCAGAGAAGGGACTCCCCGCTTCCGTTGACTGGACTTTCTCCTAGTACCCTTCTACTCCTTCCCCCCCCCCTCCCTCAACTTGTAAACACCTCCTTTTCCAAGATTCATTTCACTCCGTGTCATTTTGCGGCCTACTACGAAGCTACAGATTCTTACTAGTAGATCAATAAACCATATAAATATATCAATAGAGCGCTACAAACCTGATTGCCGTACATGCCATTCGTTCCTCCCATGCCACTGCGCAGATAGACACTCGGATCGAGCTGCTCGCTTGTCTCCACCTTTTCTGCGCTCTGAATCGAGGATTACTGTTTAGCTCTAATGAGCCGTCCGCAGATCCTTCATCGCATTTGGGATAGATCTCCTCGGTGATTTCATAAGAAGTGCTTAGAATCTGGCAAAAAAGAGCAGTACGAAAATGTCGGGCCGGATTTGTCTTGAGATCCCCTCCAGACTCTCACGAGAGTCTGCACAAATATGTCAATTTTATCTTCAGGAGATACTTGAGGAGAATCTCGAGGAGACACTAGACTCGAATTCTCTTCAATCTCAAAGGGGGATTCCATACCGCGGAAGCAGCCGAGATGAGTAGGAGAAGGATAGAAGTCCTCCACATGGCCGAGTAGTGGGAGCTGACTATCAAATGGAGGTCCGATCCGGTCTGGATCCCTTTTATACTCGGGCCGGGGGTATAACAGTCTGCCTACGGACAGAGCCTGTTCCTACGGAATAATCTCTTACTCGTGTTACAATCCTTCCTGCCTTGGGGCTGGGGTAGAGGGGAGGGGAGGGGACGCGGAGTAGAGGAAGGCCCACTGGATCATCCTCCCTGCCCATTCTACTCATGATTCACGTAATCCGAACCTCGAGGCCATTCTCTCTGCCCACTGTAAATGGCTATTCTGTTCCCGCGCGTTACCGGACGCCGCCGCCGCGCTGCCTAATCCTACCGTAATCTGGGTAATTATTGCAGGGCTCATCCGAAAGAGATAATGCGTCTCGCCGTCTCTCTGCTGCTTGCGGTAGCTTTCGTTGCGGTCATGGCCGCCGGGGAAGGAGGTACACTTTTAGTATATATATTTTGAATTATTATACTTGTATTATTTCATGATGTATGTTTTCACGCATAGGAGAATTCGTGATGTTTATGACGTTCTCTTCGCATGTTTTCAATAGATGCAATCAAGTAATATAAAAATGTCAGGCCGTTCCTCCCGTAACAAGCGTTTCATCGACTTTAACTCCCTTCGTGGGTGGATGCCGCCACTCACCACGAAAATCGCCCACCACCGAGCGGGTCAGAGATCAAAGATCAAACTACAATCTAGTTTATTAAAATTTTCAGTCCCGGAGCCTTATAAGGACGAGCCGCTCGCTGACCTCATGGCAGAGAAGGACGCCCAGCATATGGTATGGGGTCCCGAGTGGAAAGACTACAGTACCCTCCTGAAGGACGAGCTGAAAACGATCCGCCGCCGTCTCGACTGCCTCATGGAACTCCGCGATGCGGATAAGTGCAGGGTCGTTTAGATGGATGGCGTCACTATCTCCAATGAGATGACGTCATTCCATCCATTTACTCCCAAAAAGAATAACTTCATTTCACTATCAGCAGCCATTTCGTGTGATCTCGCTTCCTTCGCCATCCTCTGTCAAACTTGGCCATAATTCATTTGTAATTTATATGATAAATGATCGTGTTGAATTTAGCTGTTTATTTTCAGTGGTGAATCCAAAACAATAACAAGGATACAAACAACTTTCGCTCTAACAACCTATGACTAGTTGCAAGTTATTTTCATGGGGGAAAACAATGGTGTCAGAGTCTTCGTCGAAATTACAAAGTAAAAGAGATCTAAGGGACTCACAGACTTCGACATTTGATTCCATCTAGATGTAGTTGTAGGCGAGTTCGTGTTCGTCCTCCACCAATTGCAGCTCCAGTTTAACCGGCTGTTTCAGCAGCTGAAAATAAGTTTGTATTTATTGATTGGATTTGAATTATTGATTACATTAGAAAGCGATCAGTACCTGAGACAGGAACTCCTCCGCGAATCCGTACATCCAATAGAACCTACGATGATCCGTGCGGAAGCCGTACTGGAAAAAAATGCATTTTACCACTTACTATCGCTCAGAATTTAATTCATCGAACTTGATTTTCATAAACATTTTAGAAAAAAAATATTTAAAACAAACCCGCATAAATCCGGAGATGTACATGACGTTGCCCCTTCGCTTGATTACGAGCTGCAAGTTGAACATGATTGCTATACAGCAAGTATAATATTGTCAGTGTGATAAATTCCTACCTCATTGGCGGAAATGCAAATATTCGAAGGGAAGAATCCACGGATAAAGCGGCGGACGATCTCATCCTGCACAACCATCAACGGTTGCGACTGGCGCATCTCTTTAAATTTTACGTATTATTGACACTCCATTTGCTGGTGTTGAAAATAAAAATGGAACATACCTTCGAGATTCTGGGAGTGCCAGGTCAGCCAGGCTTTGCGGACACCCAGATGATGCGGCTTTTGCGCCATCTCATACGTTAGCAGCTGCGATCGGTTAACAGTCGTCTGTAATTATCTTTATTATACTAATAGTTTTGAATGCAAAAAACCTTTATTTGAGCTAGAACTAACAAAACGTTAAGGTAAAACTCGCCTTGAACTTTCCGGCCTTGTTCTTGTGCAGGGAGGACGACGTGGACAGGGCCGCCGCTGTAAATGATGGCTATTTTACTCTCTTAAGACGTTTAGCATTATAATTCATACTTAGTTGATGAATAAAACGTGTGAAAATTTCAACAAACCAGCGAGTGTTGGAACAGCAGCGCTGGATGGAAGAGCAGTGAGGAGCGAGGATGCCCCGCCGATTATTCGAGGCGGCAGCATTTCTGGTCACTCTGAAACCATAAAATTATTTAAAAGAGAGTGGAATAACGCGCAGAAAGTCGAAGAAAACGCTCGCCCCACAATCGCTCGATCAGGAGCTTGAGTACCGTAATTTCACGCAGCTCATTGTGCGATTCGATGGCGCGCCAGTGTACGATTGCAGCATTGTCGAAGTCCAAAACAGTTTTCAACGAATCGATGGATTGTTTTGTCCAATCGAAATGATTGGATTTCATCCCTTCAAAAAGTCCGAGTCCAACTGTTTGTCACAGTTTATCAAGATCAACGGGGCAGGCCGGGTTTGTTCGGCTATAGAACCCGGATGCGCAGTGAACCGTATCCATTCCTTCTTGTCTGTTTCTTTGCTTAGGAACTTGGATCCGACTGCCTTGGCAAACTCGTCTCTCCATTTCACCACTTTCCGTCCTTGCCATTGCCTCGTGCTCACTACTTGAGGATGGAGCGCGCCCACCCCCGATGGTCCATACCCGGAAAACGTGGCCCCTCGGGTTTCATTTTATCATAAAGCGTAGATATAAATATTTATTCATAGAACTTTTACATCTAAAACTTTGAAACAGAACGTTACGGTAATTGTGATTATTTGTACTTGACGACAAACTCGACGGGCTCTGCCGCGGGGTGCTCCACGATGTACTTTACGGGGAGGCTGCGGCATTCTCCCTGAAATTGAAATGCTACAGTAATCCTCTAAGCGATCGATTTCAGTTCGCGATCCCCCTTAGACTACCGTAACCCACGCGATCGAGGGCGATGGTCCATTCCATGTTGAAGGACGGGGTAACCCTGGCTCCAGGTGACGGGGGCATGGCTGCTTCTTCCTGATTCTCAGGAACGCGCTCCAGTGCCTCCGGATACAGTATCCGTACCTGCAGTAGCTACTACATTTAGCTATCACAGGCCGGAATTGTTATTAATCGGAACGATAAAAAATGACCTTGATTCTCTCATCGGTCGGACGGGGAAGGGGCTCTTTGATCTTGAGCAGAATGGCGTCGGATCGTGTGTTGTGCACGATTATCGCTTGTTCGTACGTCGTCATCGACGCCTTGTTGATCATCCCGACCTGCAGGATTACGGTAGTCCGGAAATATCCAACTACAGATTACTGTAAGCTCCGGATATCCAACTTCCCTTACCACTTGGTGGAACTTGGCTAGGGGCTTGTACTCCACTTTGACTGCTGGATCGATGCCAAGAGAGGAGCGGAACCTCTCGCCCGGTGATACTGCCTTTAGAGAAGAGGGCAGAATTGAGCGTATACTCGCGGAACACGAAAACCTTGAGATGCGTCCGATTGACGAATGCTCCATCGAGATAGATCGATGCTTCGCCCTCGAGTAAAGGCATCGATGACGTATTGACACACGACGCCTGAAGTTACTGTGTTCACTAATGAGGCATTGTCGTATTCTCGGGGAACGATAAAATAACTACCGTAAGAAAGGCGGAGAGGTTCCGGCTGGGCACGGTCTCGTGCAGAAGATCCGGCGTCAGGCGGACGATCCCGATTGTTACCTGGTATTAAATCGTTCCGCTTTTAGGAATATTTCCGCCATGACCACTAAACGAAGAAAGGACGCACCTTGTGCTGAGCCCCATCCGTCGGGATACGGGCGAAGCGAGCGATGGCGAATTCCGCTGAGAGCAGTTGATTCGCCGTCGTTGCCGTCTTCAATGAACTTACTATATTCAGAGGGCGGAATCCAGGCATATTACGGAACGAGAAAATGCATACCGCTACGGCGCACTTTTCTTGCACCGTTTCGTCGAAGGCTCCAAGAGCCATTTCTTCGGAAGCCGAATCGGCGTATCTGAATGTTTGGTCTCTGATCTTTGATCTTTGATCTCTCACTGATCGATTCCATTGCTCCTCATTGCGAACCGCCCTCGTGCCGCGGGAACTGGAGTCGGTGGAGCTGTGTACAGTCGACGGAAGGACAGCTCCAGGGCTCCGAGCTCCGGAATCGAGCCACCTATTTACAGAATTAAATGATCCGCGAAAGACGCCCCGCTTCCGCCCTGTTCTTCCCACTAATTACAGTACCAAGAGCAGGGCGGGCTGTGGACAGAACGAGTCGCGCCGCTCCATCCCAGTCTTCGCCAGTGGATTGAGTGATACTTCCGAAATAGGCGAGCTGAAGTTGCTACTATGTTTAGCACACAGGGCGGAATATGGTATTATGCGTACCAGCATTTCCGTCTTCCCATTGCGCGCATCTACGCGAATGTCGTACGAAGGCGTCCAGCAGGCACCGTAGACCTGGACGAGGGATCGATAATTGATCTTTTATCTTTGATCTACCTGATACGTCAGCTCCAGCTCTACCTTCTCGTTGGTCTTGCTGTCGAGGATGACCGTGACCACACTGGAGTTTGGCAAGATGCCAAGAAAAGATCTGACCAATCCTACCGTATTCTATCCATGTGCTCCAGCTTGTTCAGGTCGTGCTTGAGAACGGCGAGCTTGGCAGCTGCCTCTTTCTCTTCTTCCTCTTTGTCGGAGAGGGCAGAGCGAAGCTAAATGTCAAAGATCAAAGACCAATCTATTGATTTCTTGCCTCGATTGATTTCTTGTTGTAATAATCGAAGAACTTGTCGACGTTCCCGAGGGTGGCCTCATCGGCGGAGAATTTTTCCGATTGCGGCGAGGCAATGCCGGAACCGACCTGGACATTAACTATTACTGTAATTATCCCCACTACTGGGTTTATCGCTACTGCATTTATCCGGAAGCACGGGACCGGACGACTCCCCGGAACGATAAATTCACCTCTCCCAGCATCGTGTCCAGTGCCTCGATACGCTTTTGAATCGTCGCCTTTTCGCGATCGAACTGCTTGAGACTCTGGAAAGAAATTGGTTTTCTTGGACAGTTGTTCTTTGGTCGTTACCTTCTCGAGCTCCGTTTTCTGTTCCCGCAGCTGCTTGGCCCTTTGAGAGTCACCAACTCCTGTGATTGTTGGACGGATCGCGAGCTGTAAGGGGAGCTACTGCGTTTAGCGAAGAGTTACGGTCCTTAGCACCGAGTTACGGTATTTAGCAGAGTTACTATGTTTAGCAATAGTATTTACTGTATTTACCTGAACTTCCTCAATGACTGCACTCCCCCGCCCAACGACGCGAATCGAATCTTCGATCACCATGTGGGAAACGTTCTGAATTTGTTTTTCAAACTGTTTTTTTACCGGATAGGGCGGAATCGGTGATGAGAGCGGATTGATAAATTTATAAATTACCTCGATGACGACTTCGTTCCGTCCCTGTTCCAGGGGAACGAGGAAAAGGCGCCGGATCTCGGCGCGATCCGTGAATACAGTAACCTGAGGAGGAGATCAAATGCTGTCGATCAATCATTAGAAAAACAAACCTTCTTGAGGGAGTCGGTGTCCGCTTTGGCAGTGTAACGCGAGCTCCAATCCGATGGTTGCATCATGGCTGAAATTCTTAAGGTGATCGATCGATACAACGAGTCGATAAATAATGAATATGGACGCGAAGCGCTAGCAAAAAAAATCAGAATTTCAAAAATCAGCTAATAATTAAGAATATTTCTCAACAACAATTTTGTGTGCACCTGTTTCCCACGACACGACACATTTCGGCCGATAGGGTGGAATATGGAAATCTTGGCTCATTTTGACCTTTACTCGCATATTTGGGAAGGGAGTGGAGGAGGGGGAGGGGG
>JACMIG010001623.1:0-12156 GCA_014805385.1 Levipalatum texanum
CTCCCCCCTCCCTCCATTCAGAGACCTGTATTCTCTGTGCCAATCACGACGTCGCCAGTGCCCCCGGCCACAAGAACTGTCCCTTCGATGAGTGCCACTGCCCCAAGGCGAGGAGTAACCGATCTTCATTGGTTCCTGATCTTTTCGTTCTGTGATCGTCTTCCATCTCAGCTGCCTCTTCCCCTCTGCATTTCCTTCTCACCTCCTCCTTCCCTTCCCTCACTTTTCCATGACGTGAAGAAATTGATAAACACAACTCGTGTTCAGTCAAACAGAGCACAGACAGAGAGAACTTTTATACTCAGAACTTGAAGGCTGGCTGGAGTACAATGGAGGGAGTCCTCTCCTTCGACTGGCCATGGAAGAGGGACGAGAGGACAGCCACGTATTGTCTGTTGCCGTAGATGAAGATGAGAGAGTTGGAGAGGGAACCAGTCGCCAGCAGACACTCTGCCACCACCACCGCCTCTGATGAGGGGGAGGGGAGGGGAGGGGAGGGGAGGAGAAGGGGCCAGGTGGTGAAAGGGGGAGGGAAGAAGCGATGGGGACAGTACAAAGTACAGGGGCGAGTACACCTCGGGAGCAGAGAGGGAAGGGAAGGGCCACTACGCTATTTATCAACTGTTCCCTGTGGAGGGAGAGAGGGAAGGAAAGGGAGAAACCAAGTGGGTCAGTGTCTCCGTGGCCAGTCTTCCACTACAAACAGTCCCCATTTCGGATGCTTACAAGGCAATTATGAGAAGTGGCTGGAAAGGGAAAGGGAACGTGAGAGCAGAGTAAAAGGGCCCAATCAACTGCTAATGAAGAAGGAAACAGAAGTGAATGGAACGGAGGAAGGCCGAGGATCGATGGTATCCCCCTGCAGGGACTGAAGTGAGTCAACAGCCAGAAGGGGGAGGAGGGAGGGAGGAGGGGGAGGGGCAGACGGGCAGAGAAACAACAACGACGAAGGGTCACAAATGACCCCCGAGGGCATCAACGATAAATGCAGTCATTTCAACTCCTTTGTTCTTCATTCAACCATTTGAAGATTCAAAATCGTGGTCGTTCAGGTCGCGGGTGTGTGCTCATAAGCGGGATAAGTGGAATTAGTATCATTTTTATCACAACATGGTTCAAGGGCAGTTGGCAGTAAAGTGAGGGAACACAAACATAGAGCAGCTTGTTCAGATTCCATCGCCTCCGGCCTCCACGCTGATATCTGCAATGGGCCCTTTTATCTGACTCCCCTTCCCCTCCTCACCCTCGTCCTCGTAACTGTCGTAGCTGTCCCAGAGACTCTTCTTCTTCGTTGCCTCGGTGGCTGCCACGAAGGGAGGGGGAGTGGTGGGTGGAGAGTGGAGGGAGGGACTCCTCGTGTCTGTGGGTGGGCGAAGGTCGAGGAGACTGTTGCGAGGGTCCATTGTGGGAGGAGGAGGGGGTCGTCTTGTAGTGGGAGGTGTGGGAGGACGAGTTGGAGGAGGAGGTGGTGGTCTCCGAGTGGGAGGGGGAGGGGGGCGAGTGGGAGGAGGAGGAGGAGATCTTCTTGTAGTAGGTGGAGGGGCTCTCGTCGTTGTCGTCGTGGTCGCTAGTTTCTGGGTAATCTCGAACTCCTCGTATTCCTCCTCATACTCCTCTTCCTCTTCATCGGTGTGTTGTCCTGGGGCGAGGTCGACCCTCTCCCCTCCGTGGCCACTTCTCGTCGCTGTCTGAGAGTGGGGAGTGGCCTCGATGTCCTCCTTCAACTGTCCTCTTTCCTCTGTTCTCTTCCTCGCTCACCGTGCTTACATGGAGGGCGATGGGTGGACGGGTGGTTGGCCTTTGAGTGGTGGTGGTGGAGGTGGCCTCGACGACCCTCGGAGGAACCTTCCCGGCCCGTGATCGTTCCTTCTGCCTCCTCATCTCACTGGGGTCGAATGTCTCCTGTATTCCTCGTTTGCCCCTCCTCCTTCCCTCTTCCCACCTGGTAGAATGTGTTCTGTGTGATGGGAGTTGCCCTCGTCGTCGTCGTCGTCGTCGTCGTCGTCGCTTCCTCCCTCCTCCTCGGTTCCTCCCTCCTCTCCTCCACGTACCTCGGCCTCGGAGTGGTGGTCAATTCATAGACCTGCTCCTTCCTCTCCCCTCTTCTCCCCTCCTCTCACCTTCTCGATAGGCTGTTCCTCTGGGTATATCCTCCTTGGGGGAATCTTCTTCTTCATCTGCTCCTTCCATTTCCTCCTCCTCTCGGGGTCGAGGGGTCCTCTCATATCTGGGAGATTCTTGTACACGGCCTGGAGGGGCTGACGATCGGTGAGGTAGACGTAGTTGGGGAGGGAAGCGGAGGAGTGGGGCTGCATCTGAAGGAGGAGAGAGGAGGGGAAGGGGGAAGGGAGGCGGTACCTCGGGGAGGACGTCTCCCTTCTCCATCAGAACGAGGGCCTCCTCCACGTTGGCTGCCTTCCCACTTCGGATGTGTTCCATGATCTTCTGAATAGGAGGAGTTGGGTGTAGAGTGGAGGGAACACGCGACCTGGGCGATGGGGACGGGATGGGAGTTGATGGTCCTGACGACGGTGGAGGTGCCATCGGGGGAGTGGCGGATGATGTGAGTCTGACCCGCGGCGAGGGCTGTTGCCTGGACAAGCACCTTGTCAATGGGGGAAGGAGGGGATACCTGGCCATTCCTCCTCTGGCTGGAAGTGTAAACCAGAGGGGCAGACGATTGAGCCTGCGAACGGCGCTGGTCATGGTGGGCGTACGGCACCTCAATGTCCTATTCTCTCGCGGGGACGGGGTATCCTACTGTTTGAGGCTGATGTTGAGGAGAGTACACCTGGGAGATGGTCTGGCGAGCCTCCTGGTACTGCAAACAACATTCAATTGTCTCTGGCAGGCAAAAGCCTAGATACCCTAGGATCCTGGTGGATCTGCTGGGGATGGACTGGGTGGGCGGGGCGTTGGTGATGTTGATGATGACGTTGTTGGGGTTGCTTATTGTGAGCCTGTAACCCCTCTTCCGTCTACTGATCAGGGTGTCCTCTCCACCTGCTGTACTTCCCCTTGGTCTTCGGCTCCCGGTCGGGCGAATCTGCCGCAGACTTCCATGCAGTGTTCGTGGGAGAAGAACATGTTGGAGTTTCCCCCGCAGCCCGTCCACGAACTGGAGGAGAGGGGATGAGAGATGGAGGAGAGGGAGTCCCCTCACCTACAGACACACTTCCCCTGTGCCATGTCGAAGTGGTGGCGGGGAATGTCTGACTGGCAGTGGCCGGGGTCGTACGCCTGGGAGCATCTCTGCTGGGCCAGATCCCCCGTCGTGAAGGAGCACTCGGCCTCGCAGTCTGATGAGTCAGTAGCCTCTTTCTCATTCCAGAATGTCTACATCTGGTCTCTTTATAACCTTTCCTACGTGCCCGCCGAGTCTCTTTGACTGCCCTCGAAATGCGTGGAAGGGGGCCGAATTGACCTCGGGAGGAGTCAGGTGTTCCTCCTTCTCCTCTCAGATGCCGCCCCCTCTCGCAACACGAACTCGCCCCATTACTCATACACTTCATCTTCCTTTACTCTCTGGCAGCTGGATGAGGATCTGATAAATAAGCTTCCACGTATAACACCCATCGACTCATTCAACTTGATTGTGAGGGATACCTTCCTTGGTCTCGAACTTGTTCTCGTTTCCCCCGCAGCCTCCGTAGTAGAATTCTCTACAGCGATGGGCGAATCGGTCGTAATGCCTGCACAAGGATGAATCGGCGAAACTACAGTATACCTCTCCAAAACGAACTTGTGACGGTTCACGAAGGATCTCCAAAAAGCGAACACTTTTTTTGTCTCCGAAGTGAAAAGGCATTGTAAGATCGGACACATAATCATAGATGAGTAACCTTGGACTACAGTACTGACCACTGAACTGCGAACTGCTGGCACTCTCCCCTCTCGGCAGGAAGATTGCAGATGGGATTAGCCAGCATCTCCTGGGCGGTGACGAGTGACAGTACCCCCAGAAGGGGAGGGAGGACTCGCATCCTCGAGGACTCGGCAGTAACTGAGACCCCTCGGGGGGGGGCGGGGGCAAAAAAGCCCTGGCTTTCTCTCCTCCCCTGCACCGCCTCCCCTTCCAGCCCCTGCCATCGGGTGTAAACTCTCCCTCCTGCCAATTTATCCCTGCCCGTTTCACACAAACAAAACGTCCTACGCTTTGGAGTTGGGAACAATCATTTATCACTCCTAGCCAGGATTAAATTTAGCTCAATCAAACGTTAGAAGTCCGGAAAGAGATAGATGGTCTATTTTTTCATCCATAACAACCCTTCTTCTATCTATGTAATAGATGGATACAGGGAATGAAACAGCGCAAGCCGGACCCGCAGAAAATTCTATTGATAGACTATTCAGATAATTAAAAATGTTCACAATCATGTACAGGACTAAAGTACGGCTATACAAAAATATGTCAATGTAGAAATTGATTGATGTTCTGCATTAGACAGCTACGAGGTGCACAAAGTTATCTGGGTAGGAGAGATTCTGGGCAAGCCAGATTATGGGCGTAGAGAGGGGGATCTCGATGCCATGGGAGACAATTCGTGGACTGTTGGGAAGTGAAGGGTCGATGAGGGGGAGGACGTCGCTCAACAGGGAAGGAGAGCCGTTGCTCATTGGCGGGATCGGGGCCTGCTGCATCGGATGGCCTTTCTGCAACGAGCGCATGCACATTTATGCTACATTTCTATTATAGATAACGAAACGACATTTCTATTATAGATAACGAAACGACGAACCCTGTACAATCTTATAGGCAGACTGTTTATCTTTTCTGATAGATTTGTGTCCACGAGACGTCGGTTGACTGTCCAGAATTCGTCAAAATTATCTGAAAGGGATCATTTCTCTCACGATTTTTTATATCTCAAAATGACAACGATACCATTGGCTAGGCCTCTCCACAACCTCTTGTGATGTTCGCTGCTCATTCCCGTGATAATGGATGCTTTTCTCCTGCAGATGATATAATGGAAATGTTCATTGAAAGGGCCCAACCTTAGATAATCCGCTTCTTTCAGGGATTGCATGAACATGCTCTCCAAGGTGTCCTTGCCAACGATGCTCGTATTGGAAGGGGCATCCTTGTGTCAAGATAGAACTGATCAACATAAGCATCGAACCTTTACTTTCACCGAGATTCTCCACGGCAGAAGATCGTCGTCTTTCATGGTGTCGAAGAGAACTCCGATCGGGTAGTATCTGGAATATTGTTCATAGCCAAGATTTGGGATCAAATGAGACTATATGTACAATACATCGAACCGCAATATGCACTAACGGTTTGATGGATTGCCGGGAGTACTCGAGCCAGAGCTTGTCAAGGTCGAGTCGGAGATCTCCACATTGCATGTTGAAATATGCTAGAACCTTGGGTAGAATCAGCGGGAAGTATGACACACGCGAGAGCATGGCCTGAATGAACCACGCTAAAAGTACTACAAACAATGAAAACGCCTACATAAAAAGGTTTGGGGGTTTCCAGGACATCGTCGCTCTCGAGCGTAAACTCCACAGGAACCTTTGAATCCCAGATGTTCCGAGATATTTCGTAGTCCTGCGTCATGACAACTGTAAAGGAATGGGACATTTCGAGGGTAGAGGACAGTGAGAACAGGTGAATCGCGCATCATAGCGCGAAAGTTGCGGATCATAAGAGCTGGATCGCGTGCCATAGCGCAAAAGTTGCGGATCGAACGTATCATCTGACCATGCGTGCGGAGAGCGCTGTTATAGAGACTGGCGTAAATGAAATTATCGTTCCGCGCGTACAAAAGTGAAGCTTATAAATGCAGTAGAGAAGAAAACGTTTTTCCTAGTTCACGGTTCCTAACCATGGTTCTCAGCAACAAATTGCAGAACCATGCCTAGTATTTCTGCTCTAAATAAATCACTGGAAAGTATGTTTATTGGAACACATAGAAGTCATACTAGCCACACAGAGAATAACAGGCTACAAAACGGGGTATTCTTGTTGTGGGACGAATACATTTCGTGACTTCGACATTGCTGTTCTCCAAATCGATACGCCTGTCACCTTAGGTATCGCAATACACATGTAGTACGTATCAACTGCTAACATGTAGCACATAGCAGCATAGCTGATTGTGGGGTGAGGCATATCTGCCGTTTTCTGTTTCATGGAAGTTATCCACGTAAGAAAAACTTGAAAAATATAGGTAAAACTCTACGGTCTCAGCTCTGCTTCCTGAATAGATCACCACAAAAATGGATTTCAAGTTGACAAAGAAAAACTCAATAATTATCATTACGAACTCAGCCTTTAACGCGCATTGAATATTGTCGGGCACCGGGCGTCATAATTCCCACGTCCGACGTTCAATACCTATTGCTAATTACACATTTCATTTATCTCATTTAACCCCGTTTCATGACCGACTGAATCACACCGGGAATGAATAGTCGATCGAAGAGGTATGTCAAAAGCGGCTCGCACAGTTAGTCTTTGGTCTTGTCCGAGCGTGTGGATTAGAACGTTATCCGAGTGCACACAATAGTCTGCCAAACTAACTAAGATTCAAAGGGTGAATAAATGTTACTGCTACTTTCACCCGCAGCAGGTCGAGATTCTCCGAGAAGAGCTTCTCGCTGTACTTGGAGAACAAATAGAAGAGAATCTCGATCACCGCAATTCCAATAGAGGTAAATAGTTAGTAACGAGGGAAATAAGGAAAACTCGGTCCTATTCGTTGTCGAATTGCAGAATTTTAGGAGGTTCATATCAAAATAGATCATTTTTAGGTCCGAGGACATGAAATAAAATTAGGCAGTTTCGGGAAAAAAATAACCTTGATCACTTTTCTGCAGTATGTTGCGGGGGCAGGTTCCGTAAAATTCTGAGTAAAGTTTAGATTCAACTTACCCTACTGAATAACAATGCATCTGCAAATATTGCATTAGCGTGGTTCTCGACAATGTTTACGGGTCTCTATTCTGCCAAATGGTGAACAAAGCAATATCTGCTGCTCACAGGAGATTGCCCAAAGAAGTAACCTACAATTAAGAAAAAGGAATCAATTTGATCGCAGCTGATCGAGGCGAACGACCGTCTTCAATCCAGTCGAATTGTGCGACCCATAAAGAACGGTCTTTTTTCAGTGCCGTCTCTCCCCGCGACCGAGCTGCCAGTCCGGATCATGTTTCGTCAGTATGAAGCTAAGGAAGTTTCCGTAAAATTCAGAACACTACTTTCCGGGAAATTCGCCAGATATCGATGCCCCAACTGTTTTATCCACAGCACTTGGAACCACCAAATGTGCCCCGCATACCGTCAAAATTCTCGAATGCTGTGCTGTGGATTCCTTCTCCGATTTTGAGCTTCCTAGCTTCTTTGATGAATAATGCAGAGAAAATTATGTAAAATGTATAGCAACCTCCCGTGATACACACAAAAGTTAAGTTGAAGATGCAAATGTATCTACACAATTGCACGGTCCGCAAAATGGTCAACGATGCCGTCGAAAAGAGTATTGCTAATATTGCACTATCTGCAGTAATATGCAAAATATTGTGCCCAATTTGCTAAAAATATGTCGTGAAGATTTGAAGCATCATGTGGAACCCTACTCGTATTTTGTATAATGCGTATATATGTGTAAATAGTGTTAAAAATGATAGACATACAGGTTTAGTCGTTGAAAAATCTTACGCTGTTTAAGACTTTTCTGTTCCGGGTGCTTGAAAACGACGACTGTTTGCGAAACCGAGCATTGCAGACGTGAAGCTCGCAAATTTTCACTATTCCGTTTATCACATTAGTAGTTGATCTTGACAACGGTTTTTGTATGTTGCCATGACCTTTCAGAATGTTCTCCGCTAACGCGTCGTCCAATGTCTACGAGAACATGGTGGAAGTGTGCGTGGCCTCTGCGATGCATCAAATCAAGAATATGACGTCGGAGCAGCTCAATGAGTTAATTTATTCTGACGCAAAGCTGGAGGCTGTTATTGACGGACTGCCACAGGTTCGCATCCATCAATCGCCATTTTCATTTTTTTTACCTTGTGATCTGGTTCCAGGTTCGTTCTCTACCAACAGAACGTGAATCGGATCTCGCTCAAAATAAGTCACTCGCTGAATGGAATCTTGCCCAGCAACCGCGCTTGGAAACTCTTAAAGCCCAGGTTTGATGGAATTTATGTATTGTTGTAGTCTGTCATGTGTAAAATTCCATGGCATTAGTCATCTCCAATTCAGGTCAAATCAAACCATGAGCGAGCCAGCACTCTAAAGGATGAAGTGAACGCACTTAAGAACAGGATTGGTGGGTAAAGATGTTATTCTTTGAAATCCCGGAACGGTCTGTCCAGAATCCGTATTTCGAATTTTGCGAAAAAAAATTGCATTGGCGATATCAATTGAATCGATAGTATTGTATGCCTATGTCAGGTTCCCTGTCTTCGGATCGATCGCTGGAGGTTACGTGCAGTCTGCTGCAGGTTGCTGCTCAGGAAGTTGATGACGAGGCTGAGGTCAGTAGTCGTGTTACTAAGCTCATCATTATTTACAGGGGTTGAGCAGAAATTTCGCCAATGGAGATGTCGATTACCTGGCCTTTCGTGATAATTTTCTGAAGAAGAAAGCGCAAGCACACGTACGGTAAGTGTTAGATTCATTATTTTTCGTCATTAATGTCTAACAAAAAATTTCAGAAAGGTGAAATCTGAAAAGCTGCAACGTGTGATGCAGGAACAAGAGTACTCGAGGGCTTCGCCTGCTGTAGGCAACCATCGCCCGATCTCCATGCCAGTTCCTGGCAATGCTCCCTACCCAGACCTCAAGAGACACAACTTCTGGTGATTTCTAATCTACTCGACATGATTTCGACGGATATTCCTCTACTCGCGACGGGCCATAGGTATTATCACCTTGCTCTCTTGTTCTCATTACTCACATGCCTGGGGGGCACACTCGTGTAAAGTGTATATACAGATCGCATAAAGTTCTTCATTTAATCGCTATAATTTTTGAGGAGAAATTGTTGATGTTCAATCATTATATGATACCTTGTATGAGCTATACCGCCTCAATAGCACGAAAATGAGAGTCGTTTGCAGAATGCTGCGGCGTCTAGGAGTGTTACGGGAAACGGTTCGATTGGCATCTTTGCGTGAGAAGGCTGGAGCCATTCCTGCGTCTGTCTACGAGCCCATCTTCGTCGACCCACGTCAATATCCCGAGTATGTCGTGTAGGAGGCAGTGAAAATATTGAATGTTCAGGCATGGGGCAATGAACGTCCGCCTGCAAGGGTACGACTACGTGCCTCTCGAGAAGTTTCAGGGACTTGTACATCGATTGGCGGAGAGATTCCAATTCAATGTTATCGATTCGTGAGTCGAAATTTTTCGTGGTGGTTAGATATGGCAGGCATTGACTGGGTGAATTGTCATCGCTAATGTAGACCAGTCTTTATAGATACGCCGTTTCCGCTAAGACTGAGCGCATCGTGACGTACAAGCCTAACACGACAGTCGTTGACCAAGAGGTAACTATTATCTTGATTTCTCATCTCCTTCGTAATCATATCAGATCAACCTTTCACTTTACGACCGCGTAGTGCGAATAGAGGAGATCCCTGCGCCACGTCTCCAGCTATTCATCAACCTTCTGCGAGCGCACACCCCAATTGGAGTTAAGGTACATTTCAATACGTCTAGCACGTTAAGAAGTCGATGCAGGTAACGGTGAAGCAGCACGAAAAGGACGATGAAGACTACCGATACATCCCCGATGTTCTGCTGAAACAAAAGCAAGAAGAACTCAAAATGCTTGATGATCCAGCTATTCGGAGGAACCTTGGATGGGAATAATTTCGTCTCGTATTGTGTAGGCGCTAGTATCTTGTACATAATTGTTTTGTTTGCAAATGAGTTTGATTGTTTAGGATTCGATCTCGCAACAAATCGGTAAAGGATATAATATACTTTATAGTGAGTGGAATTATACGTTCCGTTCGAAACGGTGACGAATATTTCGAGACTTGTTGTGATTCAGCCTCCATTCCCTATTGTCGTTGTCACATGCTGTCTATCTTACGAAATATCTGGTGGTTGCAGAAATGTCTCTTCCGCGTGCAGTTGTTCCCTTCGCCCGCGTGTTCTCCGTCCGCATGTCGTCGAACAATCTCGGTGACCTCGGATCTGGAGCCGGAAAGGTATTTTTGTAGTTGAATATGTAATCCATAATGTGGGTTTTGGGTGCGTTTCCGTTGAAGGCAATTGTGTTGCAGTCCGGTGGCTCTGGCGGCTCTATCCGTGATGCCGGCGGTGCCTTCGGCAAGATGGAGGCGGCCCGCGAGGAGGAATACTTCTACAAGCTACAGAAGGCCCAGCTCAAGGGTCTCAAGGACCAGATCAAGCGCGAGATCGACCACCACGAGAGCCAGCTCAAGAACCACCAGGAGGTTCGTTCTTTTTACCTACGTCCTCGCTATCTCAAGTTTCGTCATCTGCATAACATATATTTTCAGGTTCTTGAGCGCCATAAGAAGCGCATTTCGGAGCTGGAGAAGGAGGAGAACTCCATCAACAAGTAGAGAAATCGTCGAAGATTCTCCCATAAGCACTGTAGTCGATCTTGTAGGACGTGTATTGTTCTTTCGAGGTGTATACCATTGTAAGGATAAATGATTTCATGCCGGAACCTGTTTTTATTTCTCAATATTTCCGTTGGGCTCGGAAATGATCAGGTATCGTGGCATAAATAATAAGAACCAAGAATGTGTGAAGATTTCACTCCAACATTGTGCAAAACTCGACGTGATTTCATGAACTGGATACAACGTTGTGCAAGAACTTGAATACTTAGGGACGGCTTTCGCAAGGGGACATTCATTGTTCCGTCTTCCGCGGTGTCTTCCCGCCACTTCCAGAAGAATGTACGAGTTAGTGGACATCGGCGCCAACCTTGGTCACCCCTCATACAAGAAAGACTTCGATGCCGTCATCGCCAGGAGTAAACAGGCTGGTTCGGAGTACCGTGGGACTGTTGCGAACGGGTCATTACAGGGATCAGCAAGCTCATGATCACGGGAACATCCGAGAGCATAAGCAAAGAAGCTGCCAAGATGGCGGATGCCCATCCAGGATTCCTCTACTTCACCGCAGGAGTCCATCCACACGATGCGAAGGACTGGGGAAGTAACACGGAGAAGACCATACGGTGAGTTGTTGAGAGCCACTAGGGAAAACATGATCATTCAGATAATGATAGGTGAATGGCTATTCTGAACTCGCACATGCTTGTACCTGATACTCAAACTTCAAATTAAAACAAAATTCAGCTCGTTGCTTGAATCCGATTCATGCGTTGCCGTTGGAGAGTGTGGTCTCGATTACAACAGAAACTTCTCTCCTCAGGATGTGCAGAGGGACGTTTTCACCAAACAGGTACTCAATGAGCCTCGCTTTTTATTAAAAATATCAGTGTCCTTGAAGCTTGACATTGCTTGTGCTCTCGGGAAGCCTTTGTTCATCCACGAAAGGGAAGCGCACGAAGACATGGTAGGCTCTCCTTTGAAAGGAATCTTTCGCGCATTCATAAGGAATAGTTTTTTTCCTCGGAAGCCCGTTATAAATGCGCAAACGTGTAGGTGAAAATGCTATCTGAACGCTCTGATCGCCTTCCCCGAACAGTGATCCATTGTTTCACTGGCACTGTCGACGAGGCCGAGAAGTACATCAGGTACATTTCCCCACTCCCTCTGTCACTTGAGTATTCTGCAGCATGGGGCTGTTCATCGGTCTGACAGGTTTCCTCTGGAAAGACAAGGCGGATAATGGAGTGCAGGCGGGTCTTCGAAGTGGGGCCATTCCCATCGAGAAAATCCTGCTCGAGACAGATGCCCCCTTCATGTATCCCAAGGTACAACGAGTATTATTGGCGGTTTTTCAATAACGCTATAAACTTTATGTCATTAAATATCCAAGTCTAACCGACGAATCAGATAAACGACAAGAAGCTCCCCGTTGACGTTCGCGAAGCCATCAGTGACGAGGCCAAGGTGCTGCACAAATTCGCCTCCTTTAACCGGTTGGTCTCTTTACCTATTCGGGGGGGGGGGGGGGGGGGGGGGGGGGGGGCGGGGGGGGGGGGGGGGGGGGGGGGGGGGGGCGGCGGGGGGGGGGGCGGGGGC